>PHWZ01000786.1:0-11026 GCA_004379285.1 Botryotinia calthae
CTAATCTATTTTAAAAATATTATCGAATATTAAAAATAAATTCATAAAATTATTCAAAGATTTATTAATATTAAATTACAAATTGATATCGAAAAATACAAGTTTTTTAAAAAAAATATATCTCAATCTAATTATTATATTCAGAAATATTGAAATAAATTCTAATAAAATCAAAATTATTCTCAAATAGAAATCATTAACTAAATTAAAAAACCTTTAATATTTTCTAGAATTCTTTAACTTCTATTGATATTGTATTTATAGTTTTATCAAAATTATAAGACTTTTAAATCGTTTATTGAAAAAATACTTTCGAAAACTTGAAAAACATCTTCATCTCTATTTCAATATTAATAATATTCAATTATTATTACTATACAATTATTAAAACAAATATATTAAATTAAACTATAAAAAAAGTATTCTCTCAATATATTAACAAAAACTATTTTCATTCAATTATATATTTCTTTCTAAAATATAATACTATCAAAAATAATTATAAAATCTATAACAAAAAGCTATTTATTATTATTAAATCTTTAAAAAAAATCAAAACCCAAACTATATAAAACTCAGAAATCTTTTGAAATTATTATTAATTATAAAAACCTTGAATACTTTATATCAATAAAAATACTAAATCAAAAACAAATTAAATAAACCGAATTTCTATTCAATTTTGATTTTCAAATTATATATCAATTAGATTATAAAATAATTCATTCTAATATATTTAATAAAAAAGCAAAAAATTATCTAATTTATATTAATCCCAATAATAATTGAATCAAAAATCACTTATAAATATTATTCCCAAAAAAAGTATTCGATATTATTATATTTACAAATATCATTTAATAAATAAAGAACAATATTTATTTTATAATTACTTTTATAAATATGATTTTTCTAAATATCAAAAAATCAATTAATAACTTAATCAATAAAGTATACAAATTATTCGAATTAATCATTATTATATATAAAACATCATAAAACCCAACTTCTCATTATTAACTACTATTTATTCAAGAAAATCTTCAAATTATTTTCTAAGATTATAAACTAATTGTGACAGAAATATCCTGCTTGGATCACGTGGATCACCCACGTGATTGATCCCCTCTATAGCAAGGTAAAAACACCGGTGCTCTGGAACGGAGCTCAGAAATGAATACTAATATTAATACTAATCCATATACATTGTAATTCGAGGCTAAAGTAGATTCAATATTTATACTGATCTTTTTTCTAACTAGGAAGAGAATCAGTTTATATTATTATTCAATATATGATTCTATTATTATCCTTTTGTTCAATTATAATTCTTTTTTATATTATATTATTACTATATATAATAATTATGAGTCTGGTTTGTATTTAATTATTATTATTTTACTATAAACTATTTTTGAAATCAAAAATAGATATATTACAAATTATATCTTAAAATCCATATCCTTTTGTTTATTCTTTATTAAATTAATAATGTTATTAAAATAATCTATTATATTTGTTTTTCTTAAAATATAATTAGACTGGTTTATATAATATAATATTTTCAAAATCAAATATTAGTTAGATAATATCTAGAAGAAGATTGATTCTAAGCATCTATTCGGAAAAGATATAATATATATTTCATTATCAATTTTATTTTTGGAAATGATTGATTAACTTATTATTATTTTACTAATATTATCAATTTTGATAAGTATTCAATTTGAGCAAAACAATATCAAATATTTCAAGTATAAAAAAACTTTGATTGATTATTATATTAAGTATACTATTTCTAAAGCAAAAGATAATTATATTTTGATAAAAAAAGAAATTGATTAATTACAAATTCTTATATCTTTAATAGAATTTAAATTTGTTTTTATAATTAATATAATTGCTTTTTTTGTAGTTTTTAATAGATTATATTATAATAAAAAGACTATATATAATAATAATTATAGAGTTTATTGATTAGTATATAAACGAATTCAATTAATAGTAGATTCTATTCATTTAATAAAGCTATCATTTTCTAATTCAGAATTAAGGACTTTATTTTTTTATAAAATTGTTCTTTATCTTTGAAACAAATTTGTATTATCTCACCAGATTACTAAACTAATCATTTAATCAGAATATCGAATTTTGATTATTTAGATCTCAAATAAATGAATTGACTTTATAAAATAACATCGGAATTAGAGTATCAATTATTTTAAGGCTTTTATATATAAACTTTTAAATATTTATAAATTATTAACAATCTAAATATTCTTTAATATTATAGGAGTAAAAATAGTATTATTCTGAGTTTAATATAAAATTGATAAAATTAATAAAAAAATTTAATTTAATTAAAATTATTAAACGTTATATCAAATTGCTATGATTTTTGAAGATATTGTTACTTATAATATTACGATTTCTAAAAATAAAGGGGTATATATAATGAATTCATTAAAACAAATGAATCAGTTTGATTTCAATTTACAAAATCAATTTAGGAAATCTAAAAATACAAAGGGGAAAGGGAAATGCCTATATTTATCTTCTCAAAATAAAGGCAAGACAAATTATTACAAATAGGTTTTGGATATTTATAGAATAATGGAAGTCGCTTTTACAGGCAAATATGTAAATCAATCTGATAAGATTTTATTTGAGGAAATGAGTAAAACAATTAAATAACAAATCATAAAGGATTGAAAGTATATACATTTAGTTTTCAAAATTAAGATATAGATGAAAGAATTATTAACGAAAGGATTAGTTTTATTTATACTTAATATATCTAATCAATTTATAGAGGTTACAATGCTTAAGATTTTTACAACTAATATAATCTCTGAATCAAACTTTATCTTTTTCAATTTAATATTTTTTAATAATTGTAAAACAGTTTATGTAATCAATAACATTTCTTTATTCAATGATTAAGTATATAAGCAATCCTTTGATAATGATAAAGTAGAATTAGATTTGATTTCCTATAAAATACTAAGGAGAGAGAGAAGAATAATAAAGGATATACTTGATAGAAAAGATCTAATCCTTACAAATATTATTTTGATCTTTGATTTTTATATTAATATTATTTCTAAAGCTTGATTATTTAAATTAGGCCTCTAATTAAATAGCTTTAAAATTACTTTGTGATTTAAAGATATAAAAAACAATGAAATATATATTTAATATATTAGACACTGTAATCTTGTATTCTTAAAATTGAAGCTTGAATCCTCTTACTCTTCCCTTTTATCAATTCCAATCTAATTTACAATCTTATATATTCAACTTCCTTATAGAAGGTCAATCAATTATTTAAATGATTTAGAGATTCTTCTATTTTATAAAAAGATCTAATAAACTTGTAATACAAAAAAATAAGTTATTTAGAAAAAGAAGCTTTAAAATATTTAGTATTTGTAGTAAAAGGAATAAAGATTAAAGATATTCTTAGATAAGAGTGCTCAGATTGTATACATATACATATTAAACAAATGATCTTGAGATCATTTAGTAACCGGTAATCATCTAAACCTTTCTATAAAATTCAATAAAATCTTTTTAACTTCCCCCAAATGCTTAATAATGTAATATAACTATTAGTGATCAAGAAGATATATAATGAAAAGCTTTTCAGCTACTTCCTTATTCGGAAAACATATAATAAAGTTTTCCAAATCATTCAAAAAAATTTTGCTTAGGTTTATAAAGAATATAGTTTATTTATTATAATAATTAAATAGAATAATAATACTTTAGTTATTAGAATTATAGGATATATTATATTTGAGAAATGGATAGAAGCTAAAGAAATCGAATTAAAATTTTCTCTTAGTTATATTTATAAATCTAATAAAGGAATAGAATAAATCGAATAGGAGATTGTAATCAAATAGATAAAAATGTAATTCTCTATAGAATTATTATTTAAACTATAGACTAAAATAGTTATAATTGTTGGGTGGACTTTATAAGGTATATACACATAAGTATATAGGGTAAAAGGTTGATTTATTTTGTTTTATCCCTTTGTAAGAAGGGGTGGTGCTATTCTATATAGATGTGCTACCCCACATACATATATAGGGTAAGACATATGATATAGTTACGTACTCTGTTAGTCACATATTCCAACACAGGTTTAACTTTTCTTTTTCGTACAAAACGCTTTTCATGTAAATCAGATTGGCTATTGGAACTCGTGATGAATAACTGTCTAATTGTTTAGTACAATCCTTATACCCATTTTTCTTCCCTCAATTGTAATAAATTCCTTCCCCAAATTAATCAAACACACAATACAAAAATCTATCAAAACTTATCGAAAATAGAACCTTTTATCTTATATATATCCTTCAACCAATTCGACCATTATATCTGGCTTCAGGATTATACTAACAATTTCAAAATAATAAAAGATCAATAGAAAATAATTAAAGAAAAATATATATCTCGTTTCGGCTAATGAAATAACCGATTGCACTAAAAATTACCCCGCATTTGCTACAAGCTTAGCATATATATAACAAGCTAACCTTTATACTAATAGAGCTTTTCAATTGTACAATACTACCAATACTCTGACTCTTCCTCATCAAAATCCCATCCTTCCAATCGGTGGATGAGAGTTAACGCCTTATTGTTACAATACCATACAATTTACTGTCCTTGTAATACCGGGGAATCCTGTAGCATTTGTACGAGGTTATATTATATTAATCTAGATTCGAACAATGAGGACCTCATACATAAATGTATTGTTAATACAAAGCCGGGGAATTCTTGTGAAGAGATCTTACAGAGAATATCGTTGTCGGGGTTTGATCCTATTCCCTGATTGTCGATACGTAATTAATCACTTCGGTAATAGTTGTGATAATTGTAAATAGCAAGACTACAGGATTTGTTATATACGATCGGATCGTTCGCATACTGGTTCTCCTTGCGACCAACACTGCCCTCTTTCTCCTTCTCCTCCATCAAACAATAGTCCTTCGCCATTCCCTTTGCGAAAATCTTTTTTATTCAGTTTTGGTTTAGTGGAGGAGTCTCTTGTGATTGATTGAGTAGAGAAATTTGAAATAAATATGTTTGTTGAAAGCTTTTCAAAAAGGAAATATAAAATAAAATAAGATTGAAATCATTAACACTGTATCCTTTTTTATCAATTTAATTCGTATAAGAGTTTAATCAATCTTTATACAATTTTCATATTTCATTTATCCTTTTATATATACAATTAGAGTATTTATATCAATAAATTTTTCTAAGACTTTATTCGGGTTTGCTTTTATTATTGTATCTACAATATTATCAAACCCATTGATCCATCTTACTTTTATCAATTCTTTTCGTTTGTATAATTAACAAAATGTTATAATATCGATTATCAATTTTTTCTCTTTTATTATATTTAACTTGACAAAGTATTTATACAAGGAATATAAGTTAGTACATATAATAACTAAGATATCCGGGATATTGAGTTGTAAGATAATAATTTGTAAAATAGATTGTATTACAAATCCAATATCTACTCCCACTATTATTCCATATATTTTAGATGCTAGTACGCTTTATATAATTCTTTTGCTTTTTGTATTATTATAATAAATAATATTATCTTTCAATTTGAAGATGTTTTCATCTGATATCTTCTTATTAACAAATATAATTACAAATCCTATTTAACTACTCAAATCCTTATTATTTGTAAACAATCTATCAACAAAGATAAATAGTTTTATATACTCTTTTTCTAAAAGAATAAAGCAAAGTTCTTGATTCAGGTTTTGCATTTGCCAATCTAATCTTTTATTAAGTAATTTGATGTTTTCGTTTGATGGATTTTGATGTTATATAGTAGTAGAGAGATCGTACAATGTTTTTGGTTAACAAATTGTAGCAATATATATTCCTCGAACTCTTTGTTCACAATATTGCTCTGAATTATTGATCTTATCGATTTTCTTTCCTTAACCTTTTTGTATAAGTATGATACTATCCTTTTTATACCGAATCATATATCCGTTGAATATTAATAGGGTATCACTTGTAAGATATTCTCCTAGCTTGGCTTTAATATCTATACGAATCAATTCTTCGTTTTCCAATTCTAGAAATTGTTGATCTGCAAGTATAAGAGTATTGTTTGTTTGTATATCAATAATTCCAAATTGTATGTTCTTTGAATTTGAGATTAACAAGCAGGGATTGTATGATAATGTAATTATATTCAGTTTTTCTTAGTAATACTTTCAATAGGTTGTTTACCAATGTATTCCTGCTTTTGTAATACTGTACAATAGCTTTTTGACTATCATAATCATACCTTCTGTATATTTCTCTCAAAGCTTTTTTAATAAATTTGCTAGCACAATTCGATTTAGTAATGTTTTCAATTGTATGTATACTTGTATAACATCTCATATCATAAGCTTGATACCCATTAACTCTAATATTGAAACTAAAACTAAAATGATTCTTTGGCTTGATCTTTGAATTGTAAATGTCTATATTAGAATTGTTTCTTTTCCTGAATCATTATATACTTGAATAACTAAGCATGACTTTTCATATAGAGAATCTGTTATACATCCTTTGACTTCGTTTACAAAATGTAAATTGAATAGTCTTCCAGTATATACAAGGGGATTGTATTTAATGAATTCGAAGATATCTTTTGCAATCAAACTATCAATCTCTTGTATTTGGGAAATCTCGAATGATTGTCCTTCTGTTGTGATAATACCCTTCGTATATAGATCAATTGCAAGATCCAAAGCCTTTTGTTCTTTTTTTGTAATAAAGACTTCGGACAGATCTCGATTATTTTGAATTGCTGTAGTGAGTTGATTGTATTTATCACCGATTTCTTGTAAATCCTAAAGGGATGATATCTTTAAAATTTCAATTCGAAATAATATACAAAATATTTGATTCTTCTTTCTTTCTTATTCCACATTAGCTTATATACATCTTTTCTCAGTTTTTCTAATTTCCAAAAAAGGAGAATTCTTTAAAAACAAAAAAAAAGGATTTATTAGAAATAAATTTGATAACAATAATTCTATTAAAAATAGATTTTCGTATATATCCTTATAAAATGACTTGACAATTGTAATACGAAACTCTATAAAGCTATAAGAAAAATCGATTATACAATTTTGGTTTGTAATTGCAATCAATTGATAAGGTCCTATCCATCTCTTCTTTTCTTTTTATACTCGTACTAACGAATTCAAAGATAGGTTTAAAGTTTCGTATATATCTAGGCTATTTCTTATAGCAAATAAATCTTATACTGCATGCTTTGTATGAATTTCATGAATCTCTTTCATTACTTATCGATAAACTTCCGCTCGTTTCAAAATTGACTGAGATGACAGGTCGTATAAGGTCATACAAGGATATGCACTATATACAAGGAGGATTGGAACGAAACCATTCGGTTCTGCGGTATCGTTTACTGCCTTGACTGCCATTTGTAGGATTACTTCTTTCTCAAGGTTTTTGTTTTTCAGCTTTTCCTTGAATATCTTGTACATATATTGTATAAATGTATAGAATCTCTCAACTTTGCTAATTACATTGTGAGCTTCTACTAGGACTTCTCGAATATCAATTTGAAGAGTTTTAGCATTTTACTGAAATTCAAACAATATAAAGTTCGTATCAGTATTGTATAATATATAATCTAGTGGGCCAAGATATGTATCAATCCAATATTTTCAAATCATATTCCAAATTGTTTTTATAGTTATATCTTATACAAATGCTATAGCGTTGTATATAATGGCTTTATTAATAATATACAGAACTAGCTTTTCTTCAATATAAAATATATTTAGAATAATTGAGTAGTTGAATTTGATATCATCTTTGATTATAAACTTAAATCGTCCGGGGGATTTCGTATGAAGTTGATATTGTTTATATACTTTGTTAAGTTTCTCGATTGTATGAGAGTCTATATCTGTATATCCTGCCCGATTGAGTATACTAACGAGCTTTCGTATAGAGGGATATCCAAATCTTCGATATATTTGTCAAAGCTCCATTTCTGTTAAATAATTATATGTGATAATCTCTTCCATTTGATTGAGAAATATAAATGAGTGTTCCCATTTTCGTATAATAGGAATTATCTTTTCATTTTGTTTTAATATATTCGTAAGATTGTTAAGAGTAATATTTAAACGATTTATATCTTGTAAATATATAAGGAATGGAGTATTTGTTGATACAATAAAGAAGGTGATATCTCCAAGTGGAGTTTTGACTATAATATCACCTTGTGATCGTATGGACCCTTTTCCGAATCTGATATTGTGTTCGGCACCTTTCGTACATGCAATGCCTTTCTCTCTTTCCAATGTTTACACTTGCAATTCTCCGGCTATCGATACTTCTGAGGCTTCTGTATCTGGGATAATACCTTAAAATATATTTGCTGAATATCAATCTTGAAACTGGAAAACTTTATTTGAATTATTCTCATACAACTGATTGAATTGATCACTTTGGAAATAGATATGTAATCATAATTGTCTGCCTAAAAGTTCTACAATGTACACTCCATTTACAAAACCAGCTTCAATGAAATGTATTTCAAATTAAACTAATTAATTGTTTGAAGATTCGGTTTGGGGGTATTCGGAATTATCGATTTCATTTGATATTTCATCCTTTTTGTATTCAATTTTGAATTCACCTTTGTATCTAAAAAGATATTACTCAAATATTTCCTTATCCATTTCTTATTCTGTTATATATTGATTGAATTTCGATTTTCATTCCTCTTTCGTATAATTAATTGATCAACAGTTTGACTATTTATATACGAAACATTTTTGAATAGATATATTAAATGATTATGAAAATCTCCTAGAAGAACTTAGAGTTGAACTATTTCGAATTGGAAATCTTTTTTTAAATTATATTTAATATCGCCCTCCTCGATTTCTATATAAGCCTTGGCCTTTGTATATACAATCAGTCCAGTATATTTCTGAGTCGGATAGATTATTAGATATTGTATCTATTAGAAAGGTATTCATTATTCGCATTCTTTCAACTTGACCAATTGCGTTTCGGAGATCAATACAAAGCCCTTTATATAAACTGGTAGGATATAATAAAACGATATTATATTTAAGAACATTGCAATAAATATTTATAATTTGATCTTTTAGTATCATTTCTGATTAATATAAATCTATTAAATTATATTGAAATATATAAAGGATATCAAAAAACTTTTTCAATTGTTTCGAAAGTATTTTGTTAGGGTATTTTTGTATAATTTGTTGAAATATTGTATTACATTATTCAGTAAAGTATTTCTAATATCTTTTTTTTATTTCAAAATACATTTTCATTAATAGAATCATTTCTTCAAATCTCAGATTCTTATTTATAATCTTATCGAAATAAAATGATAATACAAACCCTTAAAGTATTATTGAAAAAGCTATTTCATACTCAATTTATTCGATTCCAATCTTCCTACAAAATTCATAGAATATTTGAAGCTTCTTGTTTAGAAAATCGTATTCTCCACCACTATATTTGAATTCGTTATTATTATATACTTTCATAAGATTTGAAAGAAGATTTCATCCGTATACTGTATAAGATATATTCTGCCTTGTACAATCTGGTGATATAAATTCAGAAGGGATTTGACTTTGATTTTGCTTAGATATAAATAATAATAGTAGTGATATTAAAACTTGAATCGATTTCCTCAATATAATGATATCATATATATCTGGATATTCTTCTCTAAATTCTTATACTTCTTTTTTGATTTCTTTCGTACGTTCGTATAATGTCTCTCTTAGTATAAGCTCAGCAAGAACTTTCGCATAATTCAAACTTCCTCTAGTTTGTTATACTTGAAAGTTATAGATAATGAATTAGATTTAAACAAGTTTGAAAGCTTCTCGATATACGAATTTGAATATAACTTCTATCCAGTCTTTATATTATTCCTGAAATTCGTTCCACAATTTCTATTCTTTGTATTATTTGAATTATAAATTGACAATCTATATAGTCATATTTGTATTGATTTGGATTTCAGTGAGTTCTATAGTTAAATTCAATTGTTTTCCCCAAAATACGGGATCCATTTTGTATGGAAGTGATTCAGGGATTGGGAAAACCATATTGAGAAGTAATTTTCAATATCGTATCGTATCGATTGGAAATTGATGTATAGTATGTACAGGTGCATGATGGATATAGATAGAATCGATACAGAATCAAATTATTCTAAAAAAATCACAATTATAGTTAGGGATCTCTTTTTAGCATATAATTCGGAAAGATAATGTAAAGAATATAATATTTTAGTTTTTCCATAAAGATTATATGTAAATTCAATCTAATACAATCTTGTTCCTTTTTTCAAAAGATATCTCTTCTTTTCAGTTTAACCTTGCCGTTTTGTGATTGAATCTTATCAATTATTGATTAGTATTGAATGGACTTTATAAGGTATATATATATAAGCATATAGAGTAAAAGATTGATTTATTTTATTTTATCCCTTTGTAAGAAGGGGTGGTGCTATTCTATATAGGTGTGCTACCCCATATGTATGTGTAGGGTAAGACACGTGATGTAGTCACGTGCTCTGTTAGTCACGTGTTCCAACAATAATAATTATTTATCTCTATAATATTAATTTGTTGTAAATAAAATCATTCAAATCATTCAATCAGATATTTAATAAATGATTCAAATCCTATTTAAAAAAAAATATAATCCCTTTCTCACTATCAGAATCACTAATAATCTTCACTTCGATTAGAATACGATTTACTAATATAAATACCAAATATATCTTCTAGATAAAGAATATAAAGCCAAAACAAAAACAAAATAATATAAAACAAACCTTTGAGTATATATTAGGTATTTAATAAATTATATTTCAGAAATATAAATCTTTTGTATCTAAATATCGATATTTAAAAGGATTATTATTACTCAAAATATTATCTTT
>PHWZ01000787.1:0-11002 GCA_004379285.1 Botryotinia calthae
TAGATATTCATTAGCATTGCTAGGCTTTTAGAGCCTAGCCGTCTTATATAGTCATGGACTGAAGCGGGACGTAAAATTAAATCAATCAATCAATCAATACAAACAAACAATACAAAAATACATCAGGAAAACCTACCACCACACATGCCAATTCCAATTGTTGCAATTGCATAGGTAAAAGCTTACCCTTACCGCTATATCTTGGTGTTGATGCTATATTGCCGAAGATATGGAAATCCGAAATAAATGAAATGGAATTAATCGTTTTCGAAGGAATGGAAATTCAGATGGGTTATATGTTCGAAAGGATTAAGCTACCGCTAAGTAACTCAACAATCTTTGCTACACCATATACACCTTCCCATTACAAAAAAGAAAAATTCGTATACACACTTGTTTATCAAACCATTACCCCTTACAATAACTCAATAACAAAATTGTAATCAACATTGAATGGCCTTGAATAAATAATTGTAAAACTCGAAGGCGAGCTTTTCAGAAAGGAAGAGTAATATCACGAAACACCTCCGATCGTATCGCAATCACACATACATTCAAAAAACACATGTATACAATCATGTATATATGGCCTGTATATAAGAACACTCAAAAGCAATCGGATTGTAATTCCTTAATTTTAGATTCTAAGTATATTTTGTACCCTGCTTACGCAGTTCTTCTAAGGCAAAGTGTAACAATATCTGTATAAATCAATTCTTCGTTTTCCAACTCTAGAAATTGTTGATCTACAAATATAAGAGTGTTGTTTATTTATATATTAACAATTCCAAATCATATGTTCTTTGAATTTGAGATTAGCAAACAAGGATTGTATAATGATGTGATTATATTCAGTTTTTCTTGGTGGTGCTTTTAATAAGTTGTTTATTAATATGTTTCTGCTTTTGTAATATTGTATAATAGCTTTTTGACTATTATAATTGTACTTTCTGTATATTTCTTTCGAAGCTTTTTTGGTAAATTTGCTAGTACGATTCGATTTAGGGATGTTTTCGATTATATGTATGCTTGTATGACATTTTGTATTATAAACTTGATACCTATTGGCTTTAATATTGGAACTAGAGCTAAAATGATTCTTTGGCTTGATCTTTGAATTGTAGGTGCCTGTATTAGGATTGTTTCTTTTCCTGAATTATTGTATACTTGAATGACTAAGTGTGACTTTTTATATGGAGAATCTGTTGTACATTCTTTGATTTTGTTTACAAAATATGAATTGAATAGTCTTTCAGTGTATATGATTATTATTATTATTAGTAATTTTCAATCGGGCTGTATAGACAAGCCTCCCAGGGGGCATTACAGTTGGGCTAACTGCGGGATGATCTTCTAATTTACATAATCCCCCTTTCCTAAGGATAGGGTCTCAATACTCTCAGTAGCCTCCCAAGCGATAGTTGGTGCACTTGCGCCTTTGTCTCCGATCTTCTGAACACCTCCATGCGCGTTTTTCGATTTTCTATATAATATTTGTTTGGAAACTATTTTATCCTGTAAAAGTAGTTTTAGTATATATTCTATTACAATATGGTATGCTGCGTGCTTCTATTTTCTTCCATATAGCTTTTCTAAATCGATCCCTTCCTATTCTCTGCTTATATTCGCCTGGATCGATCGTTCCCTTTCCTTTTCTTTTTCTATTCTTTTGATAGCATTTTAGGGTATATACTTCTATAGAAGTTTGTTATAGTAATAAATTTAGTGAATTTGGTTGGTGTATATATTAATTATTTCAATAATCGATTTTGAGCTGTTTGATTGCGGGGTGGGTATTTAGATTTGATATCTGGAGACCAGGTTTTATAGGTTGCAAGGATTTTGCGATAATGTATAATATACTCGAAGGATTTGAATATACCGTATAAGTAATAAATCATAGTTTCTTTGTATTTAAATTGTCAATAATAACTTTCGAAATTATTATATGCTAAGCAGATTGTTAATATGTAGTAGAGAATTGTTCGAGGGAGTTCTAATTCCTTAAAACATTTGTTTATACTTTTTAAATTCTATTTCTAATATTATTTGAAAAGCATTGGTTTCTATTTGATCTATTATACCTGTATTGTTGATTCTATAATAGTTTTTACTATAAAACAAATATCACTTGCTATAGATCGGTTTGTATATTCTGAGACTAATCTTCTTGTTCATTTATCAATAAGCACATTTGCTTACTCATTTCTTTCGATCCCTGTATAGTCTAGCAACTATTTGATCTGGATTGAATATGTTTATATCAGTTTGTAATATTTAAGGAAAGCTTATTGCAATATAATAAAAGCTGTACCTCTCATTCCCTATATCACCGATGTACTATCGATGCATATATAGATTTCCATTTGTTTTATACTGATGATATTTCTGATCACTGTTTGAAAGCTTCGGTATACCCCAATCGCTTTTGCATTGAATACATAAAAGTTGTGATATAGTCCATTGTTTTCTTTGTGTACTACATTCTATCCTCTGTATATAACAAATCCGTATCCTACTCACCTATTATCTTTATCAATCTATTCCAATCCATCTGAGAAAATGGTAATCTAATTGTATATACACTTACTCTATTACTTTTGGAATTACTCAACTACTATTTCTTTTGTAAAACCTTTTATAAAATTTATTTGATACTCTAATATGTAATAGAGCTCTATTAGAATTGTTTCCTTGATTTGAAGGAAGTATTGATTGATTACCTGAACCTTTATTTTGGCTGGTTGTAATTAACCTTCCCTTCTACCGAAGGAGTAGATGACTTTTATTTTTCGATAATATAAAAAATGTTTTGGATCAATAATTTAAATGTAGAAGGCTGCTTTCCATTTTATTTATTCTAGTATTACTTTTACAAATAGGAGAATATTGTTTCTCATTATTATTGAATTCAAAATTATTCGCCAAATTAGAAGAACTCCTTTGATCACTATTCGTAAAACCTTATTGATAATAAGAATCGTTCCTCCTAATTAAGCATTCACTACCACTGGTGTCCCATCTCGGTACTGTCCAGTGATTCTTGTTTGTCCTGCATACCACACTTCTAATCCATAGAATAAAACTGAGTATAGGTAAGTAATCATTGCTTTCCATAGAAATACTACTGGGAGTCCGTTTGCAGTCCAGGCTAACCTTTGAATGTGGTAGATCAATTTCCGGCTTTTGGTTGCTCGCATTTCGATATACTGTTTGAATATGAGTTTGCAATCAAACTATACGTTTAGCTATCGTAAGACCGATTTTGGTGTAATCGAAGAGATAATACAATTGTAGTTTATTTTGTATATCAGGTTGGTAGAATGTTTGTATTGTGTTATATAAATTATCTTTATTTTTTTTAGTGTAAAGATTATTTTGTTTTTAGTTTTTTAGTGGAATATATTTTTTATATCTTTTGTTAGTAGTGTAACATTTTGTTGGATGTTTATTGATGATTGGTATAAACAGATATCGTTTGTGTATCTAAATCAAAGTTTAGGGTTTTATTGGAATAGTTTTGAAAGGTAGAGTATGTATAGAATTGGTGAGAGAGGTGAACTTTGTAGGATGTTGTATTTTATTATATTATAATTGGTTATTACTTTATTAAATCTAACTTTGAGTTGCTTTTGGAATAGAAAGGAATTAATTTATTTATTTATTTATTTAAAGTGATTAACGTCTAATGTTTGACCTCCCGGGGGGTATTCTAAACGTACTAGGGAGCGGGCCTATAGTGCACGGGTGCGCCTGCCGCTTATAGTAGTGTAATTTTAGCTAATCGGGGGGATCGATGCCCCCGTTGTTCCCCCGCTCAGTCCCGCTTCTTAGCGATCCGGCGGCTGTTCTGGTTTGAGGATTAGTATGTCAATTATGGAGTCGTTTTGTTCGGGTATCACCTGGGTGTTGTTAGGGGATAGGGCCGATCGTAGTTGATCGGGAAAGCGCTTAGTGTGCATATGATAGGTTGGTGCGTTTTTCTAGTTAGTGAGGGAGTGGGAGGAGGGATACTCAGATTCCTTAGTGTGAGTAGGTTTTCAATCTAATGTTTACCTATGGTTTGGATAGATTTGAATATAAAATCTAAAATTGGCAAGCAACTTGGTAAATCCATTCTAAGTGCATATAATACACTTGATATATATAATTGCATTCCATTCGGATCGCAGTCGACTCAATGTTAGCAGCTAGTTAACACATATAAGATTGTTAGTTGAGTATTGGAAAAAGTGCATTAGGCATTTTGAACCTCCACATATACATTCGTTGAAACTATTTTCGTAATTGAATCTAATGTGATAGACTGCGAAGTCCCCATAGCCGGTTCGCATTGCTAAAAGTCTGCATAGGGTTCTGCGGGGGAATCTGAGGCTTGCTGGTTCCGAGATACTATACACCAGTTTCCATACATTATAGGTTTCAGAGATCGAGCCTTTCTTCGATAACCACCACCTCCCCTCTGAAAGTAGGCATTTGGATCGCAGGATTGAGTGGGAGCTGCTGACAGTGGGGAGGCGAGATGGATTTATATCTATAGGCCCAGCTATGCCCTGATCAGTTAAGCGATCAGTTGCCTTGTTGCCCTTTATTCTGGTATGTCTAGGGAACCATTTGATTGTGATATCGTAGTTTTTCATTACTTGATAACATTTGTAATAAGCTTATTGGGAGGAGTTAGCGGTTTTCCCTTATATACCCCAAATCACAAAAGTATTGTCAATGCACATCTAGATTCGGTCCCGGTAGAGATATTTAATGATTTTCAGAAGTCGCTCTAAACCACGCTATGCACCGATTGCTTCTGCATCGAAAATATACAATTGATTACATACACAGCTATATCTACTATCGATCTATTGCTTACCTCGATAAATCGCAAAGCCGAAACCTACACGGTAACCCTTTTTATTGTATTACTCAGACCTATCAGAAAATACAATATATTCTTCCTATGAAAGCAGGTTCCATTACTCTTTGAATGTTTTTCCAGCATCCTCTTTGTTTAGCCCATTTGTTAAATCGCTACAGCAATCTGGGGAGAAGTGCGGCCTTAGTAGTCTGGAGCACTCAGTCGTAGGGATTGCTTACCTTATCCTCTGTAGCTTGGTAAAAAAACTTTTCGGAAAGCCTGATCCTCATCCTCTCTTCCTGATACACGATTTTAGCCGCTCTACTAATGAATATTGTGTATCTATTGTTTAAAATCTAAAAGCAAATCTCAGCTGCGCTTGCTCAAACGCAACGATCCCTGCCGGCAGGCCTACTTCTACAACAAATGTAATCACTGGGGTGATCTTATAAACAAGTAGTGCCCCACGTACTGTATTGTGAATTGTTTTGTTGATAAGATCGATATATCTTTTAATCCCGATACCAACCGGAGTATAACTTGTGTTCGGAGATTGTTTGTACAATCCATCGAACTATATTTCAAAGCCAAAGAGAGCAACAAAGAGTACATAGATCATAATCGCTTTTCGTAGGTATACCACGGATAGGCCGTACGCTATATACACTATTGATCGAATGTAAACCGCAACACACATAGCTTTTGTAGCACGCGTTTTGATATATTATAAAAATGTAAAACAGCAATCGAAGTAGATGCCAAGCCATCACAAAATTGACTATATTCCATTAATAATCCCAAACGGGACCGGAGTAATAACTAGATCTGGATTAATCCTCATAATAGAATTCGTTACTTCGTGTTTCCTTGATATATAAAGCATTTCGAATTTCTTTGGAACAAAAAAGACCTTGTTCTCGTCGCTCCATTGTAGGATACGTCGAATAGTCTTTCGAAGTATCCATACATTCGTGGATAGATCCCTAGATGTGTGATATATAGCTATATCGTTAATATATCCAAAGCATTGTAACTTGTTTTAGTTAAGCAGCTTAGCGAGATAGAGGGTATAAAGGATCGGGGAAAGCAGCAACCCTTGTGAAATACCACAAGCCATTGGGAATTCTTTAATTATAGTCCCCTCAAACTACACACACACACATCTCTCCAACAAAAAGGAATCGATAAAACACAAAAGCGCTATAAACCACCCCTGCTTTTTCATACATTGTAGAAGGTATCACTTAAATAGGGTATCGTATACACCTTATACATCTATTATCACCAGAGTAACCACTTTACCGGCAGTGAGAGCTAGCTCAGCGTTGTGAGTAAAGACAATTGTGAAATCAGTGCCAGCCCTTTTTGGTAACGCGCTGCAGTGCTGTAGACTAATCACTTTGAATTTCATTGTAGACTATATAATCTAACTAGCAATATATCTTTCTAATCCCTTACCAATACATAATATCAGAGCGATCAGCCTCCACAATCTCAGCGATGATCTATCTTTCTTGCCTACTTTTAATAGTATAACTACCTCGACTAGCTTCCATACATTTGGGTAATAACTGAGTGCCAAGCAAGTTGCGAAAATCTCGTGAATCGTATTCTTGATGCTCGGCCAGCACACTTTGAGGAGGCAAACGGTTGTCCGATCGACTCCTGGTGATATACTTTTGGCTCCAATCACGTGCGTTTCCATTTCTTCTGTAGTGATTGTTCTTTTCTATAACAGTGTTGCTTGAGTTGTTTGTTTTTGAAGTGGATCGCATTATAGATTATCCGCTGCCTTGAAGCGATCAAGGACTGTTGTGAATAATGCTTCAGCTTTTTTTTTAGTGTTAGTAATCTCTTGTTTATCGATTATCAGAGGGGGAGATTTGAGAGCAGCTTCCGGTGTTATTTTATACCAGTTCATGATTTTATATAACTTTTAATCGTCCTCTACGCTGTCCAGGCGTTTGGTTTAGTAGGCTCGTTTTGATACTCTCACCACCTTTTGTAGAGTACATTGTGTTTCCACCCTTTCGTTAGTAGTCCCGATTCTTCTAGTAGTAGTGTGTATTCGATACGCTTCCCTGCATTCGTTAGTCTACTAAGGGGACGATCGGTAGAGTTTGCGATTTTGTTGTCTGATAGTCTTTATAGTTGTATATATTGTATCTGTGAGTTTAGTGATGAGTGTATCAATGTCGTGTATTGTTCGAGCTTTTAGAGATGGGATATTCGACATTTGGTTGGCTATTATATTTGTTAGGCGTGGTAAATCGGAATCCTGGATTTGGATATGTGTTTGTTTGTATTCGGAAATTCCTTTATTTGGAATGGTGGTGATTTGTGTTGTGTGGTTAGATTCGTTGTGTAGTTTTTTGTCAATTATAGTAGAGGCAACTAGAAGATTAAAGAAAGTGAGATTAAGTATATATCCTTTTGTATGTGTAGGTGTGTCGGGTGTCCCAATGTATTTCATTCCCTGTTCGTCGGCTTATTGTATCAGGCTGTCTCTTTGATTAATTATAACTATTCTGGGCTTTTATTGATTGTGTTTCGTATTGAAGTCCTCTTTAATGATTGTGCCATTTCCTGGGGAGATTTCCAGGCTAAGTATGTAGTTCATTATAAGCACTTCGAGTAAGGTGTAATACATATTGAGGATCGAATACCCATTGACATTGACTTATAATAGATCTCTGCTTCCAATCTGCTTCGTCTATCTAATCTTCAGGTTGTTCCCCTTCCATACATAGATGATTACATGTAGTCTGCTTTCTAATCTATCCACTTCTTTCCAAATGTCGATCGGTTGATATCGGTTGTATGCAATATAGCTTTGAATTGCTGAGTTGTTGTATAGCCTGGGTTTTTGGATATAGATAATATCTATACTAGCCTTTCCAGCTACCTGAAGAAGGGTAATATAATTGAAATACTTTCGCCCCATATTTGCCTATGCGATTATGAGTCCTCCGTCTTTTGCTATATTCGTATCAGGTGTGTGATTTATATGGAGGTGAGGGTTGGTTTAGCAGGGGTCAGTTTTTCTACCTCGCTTATATCAATATCGAGCGAGGTGAATACTTTTTTAGCTATATCTGCTATATTGTAATTAACTCCTTTATTAGCTTAACACAGGGAATTGCAGCCTGGTGTGTGGATCGGTGCACCAGCCGTTCCTTCGCTTGGCCACACCCGTTTGGGGGATCGATCCACAAGCTGCCACTCATTCTCGTACACGATGATGCGTACCCCTAGGGTAGGTCTAAGAATAATAACCTAGGATATAGTTAGAGTAATAATTGGTATCAGTGCTTTGCATATCGTTTGCGTTTTTCTTTTGCCTGCGATTCGGATCTTTTGCATTTGCTGATATATAAAGCAAATAAATTTATCATTGATTGTTTATAGTACTACCAAGCAATTGGTATACACTAACCGAAAAGGCTCAAGGCACCCCGCACATTGAGTATCCTTTTAACATTGATCATAAATCTTCCCATCGTTGTACTTAACAATCAGTTCACTACACTTAGAGCAGCGTACTAAGCAATAACATACATATAGATTGCAATACAACTGATACTCTATACTATAATATTATAGTTGTAAACGTTGTAACCTATCGAGCGACTTCGAGAACTCGCTTGTGTTGAAAAGCCGGAAAGGTTTTACTAATCTTTTGAAGCTTACAATCCAATTGGTTCTCCTAATAAAGAAATTCACCCCATACTTCGAGATTCTGTATTAGATCGATTCCTTTTCTACTTACACCTTGATCTCTTCTTATATAATCTCATTAGAGAATAGTGTGAGTACTTCTGTTGCATCGTGTAACACTTGTAGTACAACATAGTTGTATCAGATTTCCACAGCCTGAGTATCAAGAGCTCCCAGCGCAGCGATCAGTTTGGTACGGTTTTTGTTTTGCAAAAAGTCTTTGCACACTTTCGGAATCTTGCATCCCAATGTCCATCCCGTTCTGTTATAATAGAACGAAGGGATTATTCCCAATTGTAACCCCGGGATTGCCTCTCTTATCTTCATCCGAAGTTCAAAGAGGTTGTTGTCTATCAACATCTATTCGCTCCCCATTTTTATAAAAATAGCACAGCCAACTCGTTCCTGCCTTATACACTCCTGCACTATCTCTGTCATTCTAGGCGTGTTCGCCTTATCACTCTTTGATACCTAAAACATTCCGCTAGTTTTGAATACTTCAATATATATTCTGCCTGCTCCTATATTATTCACTTTTGTGCCTATTGTAAAAGCTTTCTGCAGGGATTCGGTTAATCCTATTGGTTTAATTATACTATCGATATATACTGCTTTCAGTTCGTTTGCGAAGCTAAGCTTCGTTGTGCTCAGGGATTTGATACACACATCGATTGCACTCGCAATCTTTAGAATCACATATCGTTTCCCATCCTCTTTATAGAATTGATTGGTGATAACTTTATATATAAATCGGTTGTTATCGTCCCCTTTAGTAGAGGCTATTACTGTAATCGCTATCATCGTTGCAGAGGCGATCGGTTCCCGTTCGAGTGCGTTCGGCAGTATAGTGGTGCACTCGTGGTTTCGAGTCGGTATCACTATAGTGCATCGTTGAGGATATATCGTAGGAGATAATATTGTGTGATTTTGTTTCTTGTATGCAAATGATCTAGTATATGTAATTTAGCTTTGTTGTTTGTAATATTGTTGGATAATTAATATATATTGATTGGAAAAGCTCAAGGCATTCTGTATATTGAATATTCTTTTAGTATTGATTGTAGATCTTTTTGTTGTTGTATTTTGTACACAAGTTACAATGAAGATTTTATAATCTTTGCTTTTTTTACAAATGAATTTAAATTGAGCAAACTTAAACATATAGATATCATATATATCGGAAATACATAAAAGAAAAGATTTATAAATTTACTGAATTGATACAGGATCTAAAAATAGATTCTTTTCCAATTTGATTGGAACCTAAACTTTGGTAGGGATTGCAATTATCGCACTTATATTCTGTACAGAAGTTTCTATACAAATGAGAAACGCTACAATAGCTTGTCATCTTTGTTCAAATTCGTGGTGCATCTTGTCTAATCGGGCATCGCAATAATCTACATTTTGCTGCCTCAATTTATTGATTTGAGGTTTGTTGAAATTGTTCTTAATTAAAAGTATATTTTGTAATAAGGAAATAATAGGTGGATGGATAGTAGGCCAATCGAGGTGTCGATTGTAGCAATCAAACTTCACTCGGATTTCTGCTAGTCAAAGACAGCCTAGGATAATATTGTAGAATCCTAGGTTGGTAATAAGAAAAGGTAAATACAACTATTATCGTAAATCAATAATAAGATTAAAAAAGGTTAAGTGAGTGATAGATTAATCTTTAGCTCCATTATAGCTCTTAATTTCAATTGGAAGTTCTAGTGGTACAAACCGGGGTTTAAACATAGGAAATAATAAGGAAACAAATATTTTATCAATAAAAACAAATCCGTTCACTTCGGAATTTATTAACGATTCGATTTGGTAGGAGTATCCATTCTTTGATATTATGTATGGTAGGCTTATAGATTCACCTCCCATAAGTTTATTTAAATCGAGGAATCTTATATCCCAAATTATATTTAGACAGGAACTTTTGTTTAAACGCTTGGATTTAAACAATCGTTCTCAACTTCGCACATAGCATCGATATCTTCCGTGTGGATTCTAGAATCCAAATCTTTTTATACATCCTGGAATTCATTTATTTATTTGAATTCTTCAACTTCTTGTATTTCCATTATCTTATTAAAATTGATTGTCCATGGCATCGGGCTACGGCTAGCAGCTGTAGGGGGAGCTGAGGGTGAACGATTGAAATTGTTACTCTGAGTAGTAGAATCATTAGATTTGAATAATCCAGTGTATTTATTAGGAATATTGCAAAAGGGATATTGGGTTTGAGATTAAATAGGTGGGTTTGGATTGAACAGGGGTTGGAAGTTGATTTTAGAGAGGGCCGACGAGCTAGTACTGGTAGATGGTTTCTTTAAAAGCATCTCTGTCACGGGTTCAATATGCTTAGTCATGTAGGTGCCTAAGGCACCCACATCCTATATAGTCGGCGCCCTTCCGGCGCCTTCTTCCTCCCTTGTAGAA
>PHWZ01000788.1:0-10991 GCA_004379285.1 Botryotinia calthae
ATCATTCTATTGAATTCCTACTTGAAGTCTAGTCTAAACCACCTCGAGAGATCTCTAGACACTTCCACGTGACCCTAGAGGCAGCTCCCGTAACATTGTTATAGGAGTTAACGAGGCTCTTTATATATATATATAGTTTTCTATGTGATTTGATGATAGATATTCTATCATAGGGGGGATATTGGAAATCATATGTGTAGCACGTGTGGCACGTGTATATTATTATAAAACTCTTCTCTTAGAGTTTTCCACTCCTTAGACTTCAATTATATACAATATACAATATATTCTATCTTACCCTATATGCAACTTGCCAGTCTACTTCTCACAAAATTATTAATGATTTCGTTAAAATATATCTGATTATTTGTATAAACAAAACCAAAAAGTAAATTAACAAGGAATATAATCTTCTAAAATTCTGATTCATTTTTGTAATTTGCAGTCAAGCAATAATTAATAATACTATAAAACATAATGTATTGATCTTAATACTTTGCAATATTTTATTCATTATTATTGAATTTCTTTAGGGTAATGAAGTATTTGTAGTAAAGTAAGGTTTATAAATTGTTGTATATAACAAACTTCAATATTTTATTTATCTTTTTCAATTTAATAATAATTAATTAAATATTAACAATTTAGATTTATATAATAATAACTTGGTTTTGTAGAAAAGAAATAATCAATTCAATTGATTCGAATACAGCTTGAACTATTACAAAATGTACAACTTCTAGATTATTGAATAGATTTATAAATAAAAAAATATCGGTTTCAATAAAGTTAAAGATATAGTTTAAGAAAAGGAATTACAGAAATAAGCCAACTACAATAACACAATCACTTATTATAAACTAATGATAATTCTAATCAGTGGTATATAGTAGATCAACAATAAATATAATCAATACAATTACATTGCATTTAGAATATGATTTTAATATAATTGAATAAAATGAAGCTATAATAGTTTCTATAATAATAATACAAATTGTCAGGATATAGATAAAGATTTATATTATATTATAAGGATAAAAAAGCTATAGAAAAGTAAGGCCCTATTTATAGGAAGCAGGGCATACTAGTGGTCTATGCCTAAGGCACGAAGGCAACTATAGAACATGTAGTTGGCGCCGTGACAATAATTAATGTCTAATATCTGATCTCCCCAGGGGTATTCTAGATGTACTAAGGAGTGGGCCTATGGTGTACTAGTGCTTCGGCTGTTTATAATAGTATAATTTTAGTTAATCGAGGGGATCGATATCTTTGTTGTTCCTTTGCTTAGTTTTGTGTTTTAGCGATCTGGTAGTTGTTCTAGTTTGAGGATTAGTAGATCTATTATAAAATGGTTTTATTCGTTTGTCATCTGGGTGTTGGCAGGTGATAGGGCCGATCGCAATTGATCGGGAGAGCGCTCAGTGCGTGTATTGTAGGTCGATGCATCTTTTTTGGTTAGTGATAATTAATACTTTAAAAACGCTTTTTTCAATACATTATAAAATTATTGAAGATTTTCTTGTACTAATGAAGCGGCGGCTTCGTCAATCACTGATTCTGCCACCACAGGGTACAGGGATAGAGTAACTGCCCTACATGTCAGCGATCAAATTACTACCTCGAATGGTAAGACTACATATGCAGATTCACTTGCATGATTCATGAATCCATAATATCAAACGTGCGTGCTCTAAATAATGATCTGCAGCTCATCGTCATAGTTGGGATTGATATATGCACAGGTGCACAACGTTACACACGGCATAATACATTTCTCCACCGCATTTCAGAAATCAAAAGCACAGCATATTGTGTGACATTGGGCTTCAATCAGTTTTGAGACACTGGTGACCAAGAGACAAGACAGAAATAAAATTGACAAGGTATATGTTACAGAGGCAGGTTTTGGAATGCGTGTGAGATGCGTGTGACCAGGTGTCGTTTTTAGTATAATTTGTATAGGGTAAGCCGAAATAAGCGCATACCTATTGGAATAGAAATCCCAAATAGAATCAGAATCATGATATAAACTCCATCTATTGCCGAATCTTCACTGTAAAAAACTCGATTTCCTTTTGCTTATACTGTATCGTCATCTCCTGATTCGTAAGCAAGAGGTTAAGTTGACAACTGTAGTGAACATAAGTACGAATACCCTTTCTATAACGTGGTTTATTAGGACCCTGTACATTGTTACGAAATGACTCAATCGCAATGCGATTGTACACGTGTAGGATCACGTTTATATAGCTAGTATAAACATGCGCTCTACAAGCGCATAGCTCTTGTTTCTATACTTGTAAATTCTAAGGATAATTTGTACCCTGCTCTCGCAGTTATTCTAAGATAAAGTATTATGTAAATATTATAAGTCTTATAAACTATTGTAAAAGGATTCAATTCTATCTTAGAATTTAAAACCAAATAAGAAAGAAAGAAAAAGAAAGAAGGGAACTATAAGAGCTTCGGACTATATATACTAAAGAGTCACGTGGGCTGGCAAAGTCGATATCTCAGCCTGTACGTGGCGCCAGCTACGAACCTTTAATCTTTGATTGGAGAGCTGATAAAATTAAAGTGTATTCGATAAAACTGGATGGTGATTATATACTAACTTGAGATCGTACTAGAAATGAAGGTATATACAACGAAAGATTAAATCCCTTTATAATAAATTCAAAACAAAGAATTATTATCAAAATAGTTTTGAAAACCATTCAACAATCGAAAATATATATAAAAAGTTCGAAGCAGTGCCGGCTCTTACAAATCCATTATAGAAAACAAAATCTACAAATATTTTATATTTAATAAGTTTCAAAACGAAATTAGTTTTTATAAATCTATATAGGAAATAGAGTCTAAGAAGAAAGTATATATAATAAAAAATGGATAGGATACCTTTAGGATAATATTATACAAATCACGATATCAATAATGTATATGTTGATATTTGATAGAAGTTTATAAATAGTAAGGGGAATGGTAGTGAAATAAACAAAAAGACCATTGTTCTCCGTAAGGAGTGGCTGGTTTAATGATCAAGTGATTCGTACCTACTTTCCATTAAACATTTTCGAACAATATATTTGATGAAATCTCTTTATATATATGGGCCGATTCCCATTGTATTGAATTTGTAGAATGGGATTTATAGATTTACAAGTTATATTATTGGTTATGATTGTATAAAGGAAGTTGTGATTCTTTCTTTTTTTTTTAGCCCTAACAGGAGGAGTTTCGCTTTATTACTGCTATGCCTCCCCATTTTGTTCGAGTGGTTTCAATCGTATCCGAGCGGTTACAATATATCTTTTTCCCTTTTAGGATTTCGATATTGATTGCCTGTTCCTAGTGGTTGCTGATTATTTTGCTTCTAAATAAGGTTTTATATAATCGATTACTTTCGTTTTTAGTAATTGTCAGATTGTTTTGCCAATCCCGATTGTTTTTGTTTATAGTAGTTGCTAGTGATTCCTGAACTTTATTTATTTTCTTTGAAAGTAATTCTCTATCCGGTATCTTTATGGTCCGAAAAATCTGCCTTTATTGGTCTTGAACTTTGTTTTGTATGAGGTTTCAAACAACCTTTGGATTATTCAGTATAAAATGAGTTGGACAGTATTGAATTTGTAAGTGGAAGTGGAGTGGCAAGAGTGTATGTAATGTGGTTGTTTGTTTATTGCCAGCATCACAGTTGTAGAAGAATGGAACGCTTGACTATATCGGCAATTATATGTAAATAGAATTGATAGTGTAGTCCATCTTTAGTACCCTCTGGGAGGTCGTGGTAGGCCTTCAGCCTACCCCCTGGATGTAAAGTAATAAATAAATAAATAAATAAATGGTAGTGAAATCTTTTTATATAGGGTAATTTCTGGGGTTTAGAAAGAGGGACACTTTTAGTATTTTATTTAATTAAAGAAAAAAAGATTATATATATAAAAGATTGAAGGGATATATTAGCACTTTGTTTTATAAGTATATAGAAGCGTAATATAACAACGAAGGAACTTTCAAATGAATGAAACATTTTTGACAAGCTTTGTTTTGATAGAAATATTGATTAAATAATACAATGATAAATAAGTTCTAATAAAGGTTATCTTTTGATATATATAATACTACAAACTTTGGCAGATATTATAATAACAAACAAACTTGAGTAGATGCTATTTCTCAATTCAGATTTTACTGAATATAAAGAATTCATTTATATTACAAACTATACATTGAAAAAATGAATTCGAAAGATATTGTTTTGATTAATAGATTGAAAACACTAATATTATATTATTTGATTAAGAGTATAATATTAGTAGAGTCTACTAGATATGGTTAATCTTATAGGGAAGAAGAAATCCGATAAGGTAATGCGAAATAGTAATTATATATTGTGGGGTGTAATGTATAATAGTAGTAATAATAATATTATTTATATAGCCCGAGAGGATAGATATATATATCGATTTATAATAGGGTATTAAGTAGATAGCAATGAGATATTGGATAGGCTTATAGAGTAAACAGAAATAGAGATATAAAGTAATGATTTTAGTTCTGATTGGAATTTTTGAAGGTAAATATGCTGGAGATAATTTAATATAGTTAAAGGATTCTATAGAAACCTAGTATTAGTGATTCTATTATAGTGTACCAGGAAAACGTCTGTAGATATAGCGAACCTATTTTGTATTACAAGATATTCTAGAAAGTAGTTGTAATATAATCTATTTCTGCCTAAAGCGTCATCGACTAGAAGAGCGAAGCCATGGTGGACCCCCGAATTAATAGATCTTCGAAAAGAGCTAGGAAGAGTAAAACAATCAATTGAGTTGGATCTGGAGAACTCAATCCTCAAAGAAGAATATCGAATTGCTAGAAATAAGTATTTTCAGGCTGTTAAAACAACCAAAAAGAATCATTGGAATGAATTCCTAGAAAAAGAGAACACATAAACAATATTCAAAACAATGGTTTATACAAAGGATTATCAAGACCAAAGGATACCGGATATCTCAATAGAAAGCTCATTTGAAGGAAAATACTCTGCTTTTAGATCAACTCTATTCCCACCGCCTTCTATTACTTCAAAACCACAATAGGAAGGATACAAGCAATTCAAGAAATGGGAATGGCCTAGCCTTTCACAAATCGAATTAAGTAATGCTTGCTCAGTCAAAATCTAAGGAAAAACCCCTGGCCCAGATAGAATCATTCAGAAGATCATTATAAAAGCATACAAAGCAATTCCACAAATCTTTTTCAAGCTATTCAGCAACCTTATCAATCTAAAATACCATCCACAATACTGGAAACAAGCCATTGAAGCGATTCTAAAGAAACCTTCAAAACCTGATTACTCAGCCCCAAAAGCATATAGAATTATTGCATTTCTAAACTGTTTTGGAAAGATTAGCAAAAGAATATTAGTTTAAAGATTAGACTATCTAATAGAAACTACTAATCTATTATATAAGAATTAAATTGGAGGCCGACAAAAAAAATCAGTAATTGATACAGCCCTTCTTTTAATTCTTGAAATCGAAAGAAATAAATAAATCTATAAAAAGATCTCAGTTCTATTTATAAATATAAAGGGAGTCTTCGATTATATTTCAAGAAATCGATTATTAGATATTTATAAGAAATTGAAATTACTAACAAATCTCATCTCTTGGATAGTCTCGTTTCTATAATAAAGATAACTAAAACTATTCTTCAATAATCAAATCGAATCTTTCAAATCTATTTCGACTGGAATATCATAAAGCAGCCCAATCTCTCCAATCCTCTTTTTAATATATATTAGAGATTTATTCCTTTCAAAACCAATCAAATTTCTCTCCTATATTAACGATATTGCATTAATCACAAACTCGTCCTCATAGAAAAAGAATATCAGACTTCTTGAGAAAACCACAAAGCAAATCTATAAACTTAGTTCGAAAAATGTTATTCAATTCGATTTAGCAAAAACAGAATTAATGTATTTCTCAGCAATCAAGTTTACTAGGAACTTTCTAATTATATTACCCAATTCGGATACTATTCGATCTCAATCTTTAATTAGATGGTTAGGAATATGATTTGATCTAAATCTCAAATTTAATTAATATATCAATATTCGAATTATACAAGCAAAAGGAGTTTTTTATTAAATATCTCAATTAGCTAATAGTGAAAAAGGCTTGAGTCCTAAAGCTTTTTGATAGTTATATATAGCTTGTATAATTAATATAACTAATTACAGATTAGTAATCTAATGAAAAGGACAAGCCTACTTCAAAAATAAAATATAAATTTTTCAAAATTTAGCTTTTCGAAAGATATTAGGAGTTTTCAAAACCGTTCCAATTCTTTCAATAAAGATAGAAGCGGGTTTAAAGCTAGCAAACATTCGATTAGATTCAAATATCAAATAATACACCTTTCAATTAACAAAGCTTTTATTCAAGCATCCAATCAATATCGAAAAAGCTATTTTAGTATACTAATATACCAATCAGGAAACGATCAATACTCCTCAAAGAAAGCGATACAAGCCAATCCAATTCGATCGAATTAGGGAATCAATTGATAATGAATTTGATTCATTCTCTCTCGAAAAAATTATCCATTTTCACTTCTCTTTATGGAAGAAGGAAATCCCTTTCAAAATTAATATTAATCAGGCTTCAAAAGAAAATACAGCAATACTCCACAATATTATTCTTAAACATAGAGACCAAAATACTATTTACATTTATATAGATGCTTTTTCCACTGAAAAGGGGATAAGTATTAGTATAGGGATAGTATCAATATAATCGAATGATCAGATTTTATATCAAGAATAAGTCAATATTGGAAGTAATCAATTAATCTATAATGGAGAGCTATATAGAGTCACTCGAGCTATTGAATATGCTAGCTCAATTGCTAATAATGGAAAGAAGTTTAAGGTTTATTCAGATAATCAAGCAGGCCTTCTTCGATTGAAAATACCCTCAGATTATCCAGGGTAAGTATATCAAATTCGAGCAATTAAGGCAGCCGAAGTTATTATAGCTAAAGAAGCTGAAATATCCTTGAACTAGGTATCAGGGTATACATCAGTCAAAGGAAACGAGTTAGCAGATAAGCTAGCAAAAGAGGCTACTACAATACAATCCACCTTGAATGAAACCAATTTCGGTTTATTAGGAATAATAATCAAAGAATCCTCTTTCAATCAATAGAATTCAACTCTCAATCAATATAAACTCAAATCAAATCAATCAGTATTAACCTATTCGAAACTATTTCCATAGAAAATCGGATCGAAAATTAAGCTACCAATTGGAATCAGTCGAAACACCGCTAGTGCATTCTTCCAATTGAAATTAGATCACGGATATATCAAATCATATCTATATCGATTCAATTATTCTAATAATAGATATATATATAGTAATATTGAAACACCATAATATCTTTTGATTAACTGTCCTATATATAAAACAAAAAGAAAAAAGATATTCCAGAATATACCATTATCGAAAATCACCTTACAATTCCTATTTCACATTAAAATCGAAATGGAATTAGCAACCATATTCATCAATACAACAAAAATTGCTATAAGAGCCTAGCACTTATTAAAAGCTCAAAAGGAAGAAGAAAGGGAAAAAGAGAGAGAACCAAAAAAAAGAGAAAGAGAAAGAGAGTATATGTTACGACGGATTCAGTAACAAGATAACGGGTCACGGGATTAGACTAGATTAGCTATCATGCGACAAAACGGATTACGAAATAGGGTCTCATGTGATGGAGCCTTTGGAGCTTAGGATCCAAGGAGCCAGGAGTCTTTGGAGTTTAGGATCTAAGGAGCCAGGAGCCTTGGAGCTTAGGATCCAAGGAGTTAGGAGTCTTGGAGTTTAGAATCCAAAGGACTCCAAGGAAATAGAATCTAGGATTCTATAGAGAACGAAGATCTATATAAGAAATAGGATTTCATTAAATGTAGAGCTTTGTGCTCAAGAATAATCATTAGTTTCATTATTATAGTTACAAGAATTGCAACCAGTTATTATTCTATTGAATTCCTATTTGAAGTTTAGTCTAAACCATTTCGAGAGATCTCTAGATACTTTCATGTGATCCTAGAGGTAGCTCCCGTAATACTTTGAGCACTATTTCTGTTTCAAGTACCGATTCAATATACCCAACCACAATATAACTTCCACCAATCTTTCAGGAGAACAACGCATCCCAGCGACTGATACCGATGATATTGAAATGATGGATACTTTTAAGGAGATTACTATTACCGAGACTCTCAAGATTGCCTTATCTAACAAATACTAAGGTAGTCGATAGGAACTCAATATATTCCTTTTACAGCTTGAGATTTATTTTAGATTCAACGAAGATAAGTTCATTATCAAAGAATCTAAGAGTGTATGGGTAGTGTTTTATCTCAGAGAAGAAGCAAGCAAATAGATTCAACCATATTTGTGCGATTATTTCGAGTATGACGAGCGAGCTTGTATGCAATCTACCAAAACAATCTTTAATAGTTTCGAAGGATTCAAGACTGAGATCTGAAGAATCTTTGGAAACTCTAATGAGTTAGAGATAGTAGAAGAAAAGGTTTTCAGTTTCAAGCAGATAGGTTCAGTATTGAAATATGCTATAGAGTTTCGAAGATATGTAGGAACTACTAAATGGAACGAAATCGCAATCATGAGTCACTATTGTAAAGGATTCAAACTAGAAGTACGCTTAGAACTCGATAGGGAGAGCGAGAGTATGAATCTGAATGAATTAATCAAAAGCTTTATCGAAGTCGACGATCGTTTATATAGATACAAATAGAATCAGCGATCCTATAAACCTCAAGCCAATCAAAAGCAAGAATGCTATTACAAAAATGAGGGTAAATTACGATACAATCTATAGCGATATGGGGATCCTATGGAATTGGATGCTATACATTATGCGAATGACAATGACGATTCGGAGAAGCGATGAAGATGAGAGAATAATTTATACTTTGAATGTGGAAAAGCAGGGCATCGGGTAACAAGTTGCCGAAACAAGAAAATAGGAGCAAGAAGAGGTAGTTTCAGATCTAAGTTTGGCAAAGGCCAACTCAATGCTACCTTTATATCCTATGAGGATACAGGCCTATTTAAGAATATTAATACTATTACTTTCGAGGAATTACAGTGATTAAATGAAGAATTACTACGAAACGAAGAAGGCTTGAACGCTTTAGATCTATGGGAGATAGAGTATTACCGAATTCCAATACCTTCAGTAACGGAAGAAGATATAACAGAGGAAAGTCCTCAGGAAGAGATAGAAGCAGAATACGCCAGAATGAGCTGGACTGCTTGCTATAAAGAATTCTGCGGAATTCACCGATCTGACAAAGAAGCCACCGGGTGGTTTCCAAAGAGAAAGAGAGCCAAGAAACAACGAAAAGGCATAGATAATTTTGTAGAAGAATGCAGAGTTATATTATAGCTAAATGTTATAGGATAAGTAGGATAGATATATTGTAAGGTTAAAATAAATGGATATATATAAGTAGCTATAATAGATTCAGAAGCTATAAGAAATTTTATTATATTAGAAACTGTGAAGTACTTGGGAATACTATTTCAGATGAAACAATATCTTTATCGATTGCAATTAGTTGATAGCTAGCTAGTAGAGTCTGATGGAAAGATTTTGTAGGAAACAATATTAATACAAATGAGCATAATTTAGTATACAAAGATTATATAATTTGATGTTGTATTATTGGGTCAATAATAAATCATTTTAGGGATGCCTTAATTGAAGGCTTATAACCCAAAAATAGATTGGATATAAGGATTAGTATTATTTGATTAGTGCAAAAGCGATTACAAGGATATGTTAAAAGTATTTGCGAGATGTAATATGTGTTAAGGAGAGTTGAATGTGAATAACACCGGTGATGTAGGACATCCAGTCCAAGGTTTTCCATTAAGAGCGAAGGATAGTATATTTTTTTTACAAATGTAGAAACCAACGATATGGTACGAAATTGTAATCGAGATAAAAGAGAATTCTATGATATCAGAATAGTATAAGAAATACGAACAGGTTTTTAGGGAATCTAGAAACCATGAGGCTTTACCGGAATATAAGTTATGGGATTATGAGATAATATTGGAGGAAGGTAAGATGCCTGTGCATATTTTAATTTATTTAATATCAGTTGATGAGTTAAAGACATTCAGGGAATATATCGACGACAATTTAGCCAAAGGATGGATCAGGGAATCCATATTTCAAATGGCAAATCCAATTATATGGGTATTTAAGAAGGATGGTACTAAGAGACTAGTTGTGGACTACAGGAAGTTTAATACACTTACCAAAAAGGATCGATATCCATTTCCATTAGTTATGGAACTAAGAGATCGATTAGGCGGAGTTACAATATTTACCAAGATGGATTTACGGAATGGTTACCATTTGATCAGAATAAAGGAAGGCGAAGAATGGAAAACCGCTTTCAAGATACGATACAAGCTATACAAATATCAAATTATGCTATTCGGGTTAATTAATGCATTAGTTACATTCATGAGGCTTATGAATAATATATTATCGCAATATTTGGATACTTGTTGTATATACTACTTGGACAATATCCTAATATATTCGAATAGTGAGGTTCAACACATTAGGAATATTAGCAACATATTCGAATGTTTAGTTAAGGTAGATTTGCTATGCAAGTCAAGCAAATGCGAATTCTATGTCGCAGAGACAGAGTTTTTGGGATTCACCGTATCAAGCCAAGGGCTCAAGATGAGCAAGGACAAGGTTAAGGCAGTGCTCGAATGGAAGCAGCCAACTACCATCAAAGAAGTACAATCCTTCCTGGGATTTGTTAACTTCTACAGACGATTTATTAAGGGATATTCAGGAATTACAGCACCCTTAACAACACTAACGAGAAAAGATCAGGGGATCTTCGAATG
>PHWZ01000789.1:0-10974 GCA_004379285.1 Botryotinia calthae
ATATATATATATACATACATACAAATAATAATATGCAAGGAATATTTTATCCTTCTGCAATCATTCTATACTACACAACTACTTCACTATGTTCTACAAAACATCACTATCAGTGACTGACTTCATTAATAAGGTATACATTGGCTTCCAATCTAATCCATTGATGACCATGAAACCAGGCACTTGCCACCATAAACAAAACTTTAACACTTCACAAGTTCACTATATCAATCAGTGGAGATCAAAATGTTGAATTCTTAATATTTTCCATTTTATTCATTTACTCGCACACCGTTGTCAAGTTACCAAAATATACAACCAACCACGCAATCCAAGACACCCAATCCAAGACACCCAATCCAATCCTTGCAATTCAAACAGGCCATTTCCTCTCATCACTATCAAGTTCATCCCTTAATATTTATTTCCCCCACTGAAAGTCTAGACGAGATCTAACATTATGCACCTATCATCCCAACCTATCCCATCCCATTCCAGCACATCCAAAAACACAAAAAACACCAATTGAAATACCAAACTTCGCATGCCCAAACATACTAACATGCACCTTGCCAAATTGGTTGGTTGCAAAATAAAACAAAAAGGACACACAAGCATACTCCAAATGTATACCTAATAGATAGATAAACTATTCGAAATGATCAGAAAACAAGTTTGGGCCCCAACCGAACCCCTTAAGTGATGAGTGGAATTTAAGTGCTTCCCAGATAATAAACACACCAACCATGAATCATGGTTCGACAACTATTGTACAGATATTTGTAGTCGATTGATGCGAAGGAAACGACAGACGTTGGGTATCAGAATTTCAAAAAAAAAAAAATTGAAGAAAAATGCAGGTATGCAAGACCGGAATTCGAACCGACTTACCCAAGCCCCAAATGACTCCAAAAAAAACAATGCGAATTTATAAAAGATGTGGCAAGTAAAGTTTTCATAAAGATTACGGGGTGACTTCCAAACTTTTTGATACATGTAATTAGAGTAGTGCGTCTCCAGCCATCCTTGGAGATATTGTTTCTTTCATATTCATATAATGTTTGCCGCAATAACGCATCCGGAGTTTGGCTTGAATATGACTCCGGGTGAGTGGACCTTTTGAAATACTGTTTTTATGACTAGGTTCTGCTGTTAAAATGCACCCTCGAAAGATTGATGTTTGCAGATATGCAGTTTGTCAATCCTTCAAGACTCGACAACCGGTAATTCGGCATCTTGAATCATGTTGACGTCGACTTCATCCTCAGCATCAGGATTAACAAGATATGCTAATGGTGCCCAAACCCGCCAGTGTAAAATGCCAATATGGGCAATTCTGGTTGCGATATCTGAAATTTCCTCCCTTTGTCCACTTGCTTGGGTATTGAGGTTCAAAAGTCCATTCGTAGGCTTTGGTGACGTGGCCGCATCGAATATTTGGAGACTCGTCAAGGGAGTATACGACTCGACAAGTTTTTGTAATTCGGGGAAAAGTTTCGAGATTATGTACGTTTCTGCTTCCTGGTAGAGCCTGGATTGCGAATTTGAGAGATGAAATTGAAGATGTGATTCGAATACTGGAAGGCGCGCCATAGGTGTTGGCGTTGAGCGAAGGATTTGTAAAGCAATGTTTGAGGATAACACAGCCCACCTATCTTGTGACGAAGAAGAAGCAAGGAGTGCTTGTAGAGAGGTGCGCACTTGTGATGTAGAGTCGGAATTCTGAATAGACAGGTAAAGTGGTGTTACAGGAGAGGTCTCGGGCGTAGATGCAGTTGTTGATGGAGATGATCTTGGGCTAGACGACGGGGAGTCCATAGCTTCGTCTTCTAGATTTGGTACCCATACTTGTCGGCCTGAAAGTTCTCTCGAGAAATGACCTCTTTCCTGTGCCATATGATTATACTTCCGTTTGGCTGTAAAGTCGTTCTCTGAGGGCACAGTCGGCGCCGAAAGTATCCCTTCATCTGCAGGAGAAGAGATGTAAGACGAAGCAGCGGGTGTATCATCCTGCGGAACAGATCGGGCCTCGTTCGATTTGGATGCCGCATCAAGTTTGTGATAGAGGAACATACAGATCTCGAGGTTAATTAGATCGAGCATATCCGCACGAAGTTTGACAAGGCGCTCCTCATCGAACAGGAAGGTATGAGGGACAGGTTCTAGGGCTTTCGATGGCAGTGTCAAATTTACAAGTGCTTTCATGAAGTCCCACGTGTTTCCCTGAGTTCGTGTTGATGCGTCCGAGGGAAGACTATCTGACAAGTTTGATGCCCTTCTGAACCAATCATGGGCTGAAGCGATATCTACTCTACCCATTGCAATTTTTCTTACAAAGAATTTTTGCTCAAATTGGACAGTGTCTTCGATGAGCAGCGGGCGCAAACACCTGATCTGATGATTTGCAACATCCTAAATTACATATTAGTAAACGTCTACTAGGTACACATCACATAGAACTTACGAGCTTCATAGCTTCCAAGACACCCAGTAGATTTCGCATTCCGGAGACCAACATTGCAACATCTCCGTTTTGGTTACCCTCACTCAAGTGAACGACCATCTCATCAACCCAACTATCTCGCATTGGTGCACAATGACACTTCAAAAGTTGTGATAGCCACAACGCAAGTTTATTCAGATCGGCGACACCTTTTCGAAATTGCTGCATTAACAGATCGACGTTAAAGGTCTCCTCAACCGACGACCGGTCTCGCTGTGGGACTAATGTTTCTAAAATGCCTTTGATGGCTTTAAGCGTGGCTGGCAAGCACCACTCCGCATCTCCTAAATCTTTCTCAAATTGCTCACGGTCTTTACTCATCAAAAAGCCTTCCAGCTGTGATCGCATCGTGTCCCAGAAGTCGTTGGCCTTCTGGCTCTTCTTACGTCCCTTTTCTCCATCAAGATTGGGTCTAAAGTGTAAATCCGGGTCGAAGTTGATGTCGTGTCGGAGTTTGGGATTGTGTACTATCTTATTCACATCGAGTTCACTTAATGTTGATTTGGTGACGGGGGGTTCTAGTGCTGGCTTGACCACAGTCTGTGTACTTTTCTTTGACACATAGGAAACTTCTTGGCTAGATGAGGTCGTAGATCGTTCAAAAGGATATCTGGGGGACGGATTTGTGGGTGGTGAGCTACTGCTAGCTGTGAATGTATTGGTCGATTGTAAACCATACCCCTGAGGGTTGTGGCTATTAATCTCCCTGGATTCTTGCGGTCTCTCCGTTACCTGAGCCTCGGGTACGGCTCTTCCATCATTATTCGCAGGTCTCTCGGGGGTAGTGGTGATGCTATTCCCACGCTGTCTCTTCCCTGCATCGTGCTCCATCTTGCCCTGATTCTCAACTCAACTTTGTGGTGTTTACTGCAAGAGTTGTCTTCAGATTATCAAGTTGTTATTATTAGGAAAGAGTTGCGCCGTAGTGCAAAAGGTGCAAAAAGTAAAACTATTATTCAAGTACCGTGTTAGTAATTGCCTTTTCTTGTGGCTTGGGCTTCCAGGTATAATTAATGTGTGTGGGCAAACAACGAGTGAGCTCTGTACTTCGAAGAGTATGATCTCGTGGATGCGGTTGCGGGTAGGAACATTTACTTGTACACCCATTTCGAGGAGTTCTCGAATCCACACGAAAGAGTTGTTTGTACTTATGCACAAGGCCGGGAACTTGCAAAAAACATACCTCTTTGTGAAACCTGATAGATCTTCTTCGCCCCAATGATTTGACCACCAGTGTTTCTTTAATTGATTTTTTCCAACCCAAATCGAATGGCTAGTGGCGGCGATGGTACTTGTACCGGAAAGGACAGGAATTGGCTGGAAAGCCTTGTTGAACGAATGAAGTCGAGAAGAGGGTGAAAGATAACCACAACAAAGGAAGTTCTTTGGAAGCAGAACAATCCAATAAAAGAGAAAGTGCAATGAGAGATGAAAACAAAATGTATTAATGAAGCAAGGAAGGAAAACAATTGAGAGAGAGAGAATGACAACTGAAGTGTATAATTACAATTGTGCGAGTGAGAGGAGTGAGAGGAGTGAGAGGAGTAGGAGTGAGAGTGAGAGTGAGAGTGAGAGAGAGAGAGTAGTGTCGAGTGTGGGAGTTTCTTTGGGTTGGGCTGGGGGTTTTTTGATGTGGTCGTGGTGGTATGCTGATGCGACAGTGCTGGTGCAGTGGATTGCAGTATATGCAATGCTGTAATGCTATGCAAGCGTTTTGGATTCTTTATCTCTTTCTTTCTTTCTTTGGGGTTCTCTTCTTGTTTCTTGTTTATCCTTCTTGGGAATGAAAAGACGGAGGAGAGAAAGGAAAGATCCAAGTTTCGATTTCGATTTGGAATCTGAAAAAGCGGAGGAGAGAGAAGGGGAAAGAGAGAGGACGAGAGAGGATCTGAGATTGTGATGGGTCGCAATTGAGACAACAGACGTGCTCTGTTTGGAATGAAAGCCAGGGACGCCTTGACCTTTGGGAAATTCAATAAGCCAGGGAATCGTTCCTTCCAAAATAGTCTGTCTATACAATTATATTATTATATGATATCTTATAGCACGCATGCAATATGTACTGTGTCGATAATATGTGCGAAGAGAAGAGAGGAGCGGAGAGGGCAAGAAATTACGAATTTTTATATCGATCAATGCAAGCTGACTCTCTGAACGGATGTTACTTTTTGAATAGGTGATTGACCATGTATTAGGTATAGCCTCCTGGGTATACTCTGTAGGTGTGGGCGGGAGACAGATATGTAGACATGCAAGAGAAAGTAAGGCGAGAGGGCAAGAGGGCAAGAGGTAAAAAGCACCTTAGGTCGTTGTTGGTCTCATTAGTATTGTTAGTATCGTTAGTATCGTTAGCATCGTTAGCATCGTTAGCATCGTTAGCATCGTTAGCATCGTTAGCATCGTTAGCATCATTAGCAACATAAGCAGCATCAGCAGCATCAGCATCATTAGTCCCTATTGTATCAGCATCGGGGTTCTAAATCTCTTCATCCTTTAGTGTTCCTCAGCTGGACCAGATATTCAATAGCCATCCTCGCCTCCCCCACACACGAGTCAATACTATCAGACAGGCTTGGACTGGACACGATGCTACCTAGGCATGTATGTGTGCGCTATACGGCCAAGCCATGCATCAATGCTGAGCACCGAACACTGAACACTGAACACTGAACACTGAACACTATAGAATGAACCCATACTCAGGTCGACAGATTCTGTACAAAGTACTCCGTCTGTATGGTTCGATCCGCTACATGATTACTCTATCTAGTTGCGTGATTTGACATCATTTCTATGCTTTCTTTTTCTCCCCTAGACAATACATACCTACATGGACAGACAGTACATGCATACATACTCCGTACACACACACACACATACATACATACATAAGTTATTTTTATCCATTGCCGACCGGATTCCTCATAGAGATCTCTCTGAAAATATCTCCGAGAATGAGGAGAGGATCGGAATTGGCCATGGACATTTAAATTTACATTTACATTACCATTGCCATTGTCATTGCCACCACCGGCACCCATCACCGTCACTCACTGCCACCAATCCGGATCTTCATTATTTTTAGTACCAACAATTAGGGGATCCCCAAAAGTTCCTGAAGAGTTAACGCCTCCTATCTCATTTTTAATGTTATTTTAATACGCCCAATTTATTTATTGCCTGCATGTGCATATGCAAGCTAGATGCAGCAGCCTTGCTTTCGCATCGGCAGTGAAAGCAGGCGCGCGGTCCATACTTGAAAGGTGATTGGTGAAAGCCTCCAGACTCCTAGGAATCATGTAAAGATGGTGTTTCTCACATCGCCCTCTACCCACGATTGTCATGATATCACGACCGAAGAGTGCATCCAAATCTGAAGGTCACACTCCTCATCTGGAAACTCAGATTCAGCGGTTATTAGATCTTCCTTAGTATTCCCTAGGCAGACTTTAGAAGACACGGGAAGATGTAGGAAGCAAGGGAAGGAATGAGCCGTGGCCCGTACGATATAGCATGTAGTACCCAGGCCTAGAGAAATGGTAAGTGATAAAATCCTAGAGGAATACCAAGGCAATTAAGGATTTAGTAAACTTTCTAGTGAGTTTGGCTCAGATTAGCCTTGGTGGACGTTGAAGATTACTTTTCATGCTGCTGCTGATACACACGCAATCATACGCCAATGTGAGACGCTGACTCGTTGATTGAGCCTGAGGGAGGGAGACTTTACGAAGGAGAACTCAGAAGCAGTGTTGAACGTCGGAGAACCCGATGCAGCTAAAGTATATTACCATCCAGGTCAAATAACTCGGCACAAACTTCAGAATACCTTTTTTGCAAAGTAGGATAAAAGGCTAATAACACACCGGATATACTGTGTATTATATATTATACTCATACTACCCTCATACTACCCTCATACTACCCTCATACTACCCTCATACTACTCTCATACTACCCTCATACTACCCTCACTACCCTCACTACCCTCACTACCCTCATACTATCCTCTGTATACTTTAGCTATCCTCGGTACAGCCTTAATTACCAGGACCAACACTAGGCTCTTCTAGGCTTGTTCCAGGCCTTATTATTATTAGAGTTTTAGACTCCATGTGCTAAACCCCTTGTTTCCAGTCATTTCTTTTTTTCCTTCTCTTTTGAACTCTCTGCAGCCGTACTATGGGGTGGGTGTGTACTATCTCTGTACATGTATCGGCACGGACACAGACTCAGTCACAATTAGGAATCCCGCAACTACCGCCTTTTCTCGCTTTTTAATCCTTATCCATCGATCCCTCGTCTCGCCTGACGGTCTGAGCCGTCTCGCCTGATATCTTCCGCTACCAAACCACATCTCTGATACTTTGATTCTACACAATTATGACGCTTTCCCCAATTCGATCTCTTGGGATACCAAACCCTTGTGGCCGGGTTCATGTTAATGTCATGATAGGTTAGATCCCTACCAATTGACTGGATGTGGGATTGTCCCCTCTTCTTCAGCCTCGTGCTCACCAATTTTTCAACTCAAGTAACCATGGGTATCCTCGAGCCTCGATTATCAATAATCTCTCCATTTCCTTCTAGAAGCTATTGTCGTGTTAGTTCAGAAAGGATATTCCCTCTAGCATCCTTCGAAACAAACTGCACGATGCATCCGTATCAACTTATCAACACAACAGGGCAACGAAAGCCAAAAAAATTAGATCGTGGCCAAAACGACCGGGACCTTCCCATCCAACGGAGCAATGCTTAACCAAGGAAACGTTCCAACTCGGATAGGGACACCATCACTGCTGCACGCAGCCTTACCATCTGAAAACATGAGTATGCAGCAGCAGCTGAATCCGCAGGAGTCGCCGTTCAGAAGTATCAAAATTTTATTACTCAGGTCATGTCCCCTGATGTAGGGCGTCAGATTTCAATTATCAAACTTTAATATGGCCAATGCGAGAAGCTGTTCATGATCCTACAAACCCCTCCTCCAATGCTCACTTCTTACCTCGTACATTTATTTAGATGACGCCCGGGGACACGGAAAATAGACTCAACTGAATGTAATCTCAGACAATCCTCTTTCTTTGAACAACCAGAAATCTTGAAGAAGGATGGGCTCTTGTGACAACAGAGGAACTGCAACATATCCATTGCAACATATCTACGTGTATAAAACTCTCTCCCGTCTTTTCCAAATCATCTGCGAGATTTGGTGTTCCTCGCAGGGCTCACACTGTTACCTCGTATATGAGAATCTATACACAACGTATTCACAACATCGGCAAGCCCGTCGCTCGTCACCTATCTCACATGTAAGAAAGACCAGGTAAATCTCATCAAACACAATTTCACAAGTCTTTTCAACTTTTGCAACCTCCACGCCTATGTCGTACTCAACACGTACATTACTATAAGAGATGGGTCCGATATATTAACTCGCTGCAAAGCTCACGAGAGACGGACATTGGCATACTTGGGTACCTCCTTACTAGGCCTACTATTTGATCACAGTCCAATATGAAATCAATATGCAAACAAACGCAAGAAGCGGAAAGATCAACTTTTATTTGTTTGTTCGTTTATCGAATTCCTTCCCCCCTCCTTCCCTCCCCTTTCGCCATCGCCATCGCCTCCGCCTTATCCACTCCCTGCGAACGGAAAGTAGCCAGACAGAGGACCGAGGCTACCGAAGAATGCATTGGTAGCAGTACATAAATTTCCTAGTCACAATCAGGGGTATCTGCGGCTACCAAAAAATGAAACTTTGGTGTCATGATGGAAGATTATGGATCAAACATCGATAGTTTTGGAGATCAACCAAGTTCCAACCCAAGAGAAAACTCAAAATCAAAAACACGCTTCTACCCTCCCCAAAAAGTGAGGCGTGCGAGATTTCGCGCCACAAAGGGAACGGACGAGTCTCGGATAATCTCATCTTATCGCATCATCACGTGTTGAATGTCTTTCGAGCCAGAAGTCTTTCGATGTTTGGGATCGATGTGGTCAGATCTGGGATTCTGAGATTCTGAGATTCTGGCATTCTGGCATTCTGGCATTCCTCAAAGCAACTCAGAGCACCTCAGAGCACCTCAGAGCACCTCAACCCTACTTGTATACAATCAAGTACGACCTACCTGGGGACACTATCATACCATACCATGCCATACCGTTGATTCGTATATCTCGGGCAACTCTTGGAGATCACTCATCTTACCATAACCATAACATACGAGACGACTCGAGATTATGGAAGTTAAGGTCGGTAAGATCCTACATGCTCATCCTGCAACCCCTTGAACGACTGAACTAAAGTTGCCAGAGAAGTTACAACTTACAAGTTTGGAAAATGCGCCGAAGACTTTGAAAAAGTTCTTGGTTCATTCATGATTCATCCGTCTTGCCTCACATGAACCCCTCCTTTCTTGGTATTCACAATCTCAGCCACCACCTGTTCGTAATTTATTAATCGCCGTCAATATTTCAAGGTTCGCTTTGCACATCAATTTTTTCCCTCCATTCATTTATCCGTTTTTTTATCATTTCTGCTAGTTATCTTATTTCAATATTAGAAACGCGGGAGTTACGGCATGAAGTTTTCCGCATGCTTTGATCGTCCAGTTTTCATTTCTCGTACCGGTATCATTACCATCGGACGATGAGATGAACAGTTGTTATCTACTCCATTCTTTCAAAAGTTTATTGAATCAAGGATAATCCCATTATACTTTTCCAAGGCACCTTTGTTTCAAACTGGATGTCCTTGCATTTTTGCGCTACGTCGCGGTATCGAAAACACACGTCTCGGAATTGAACATCTATGCGGTAAATGAATTATTAAGTGCTTGCATACGATAAATTCCAAAGCGATATATTACTTTGCGCGGCCGGACTCGGAAGAATTTCAGCCAACCTCATACTTCACGACATATTATCGATATTGATAAATGTGACGTATATACCATAAAGGTTACATGGATTCCATACTTGAGAGATTCACGAATCAAAGTTTCTGTTGGGTTCGGAGATACTCAAGGGGTTACTCAAAACGCTTGGTCCTCGAATTCTTTCTTGCTTTTCCAAGCGATGTGCAGATTCGAACATGCGGTTCATCTTCAAAGTGTGGTTTCACAACTGCTTACTTGATACTGGATACTCGAGTCGACAGAAGACGAAGGAACATTAGATACCTATTGAATGCTCCGGGGCTCGAGCCCGCATTTCGGAGCAATATCTATGCAGATGTGTTGAAATGAGTGAACGTCGTTTCTTGGCGAATGAATGGTAGTTCCATACTTTCATCTGTCTCCACACAATGGTAATATTTGCGTGGACGAGTTCACCCTATTCAATACATGAAAATGTTCAAATGCAACGACGATATAGAATGAGTCACATAACTTCCTGCAGTCCTGCGGTTTCCCGAATTTTTTCTAGCTCTTTAGTCGAGATGCATTTTGATCTGATCATTGTTGTCCAATCACTACCTCCTATTCTTTTATCCACTCATTACATACATCTCATCAAACCACATAAATCTATACCATGCACGTGGCGACACGACAACTAACACCCAACACAATTCATCACCACACATATCACAAGAAGCAGACGGATCCCCACATACTCATCCCCATCACCACAACAGTGAAGGCCAGTCTATCCTTCCAAAAATCCGCTAATATTTCCAATCACCACGCCTTCCAAAGTAAACGAGGCTCAAAGCCGCCATCCATGTATCCAACGGACTGTCAAAATGGTGTGGTAGGTGAAACACGTGCTACGCATGTTTTGGGTGAGCACTGCATGCTTTTTTGCGCGGGAGGCGTGGTTGCAGACGTGGATGTGGGTGTGGGTGTGGGTGTGGGTGTAGATGTAGATGTAGTGAGTGCTGTACATAAGTTGTGTGCGATGATGTGTATGGTTGGTTTGGTGATGCTGCAATGGATGGATGGAGTGGGATATGTGGTGTGATGGGTGGGATTTATTTGTGTTTGTGGTTGAAAGGTGTGGGGGATGGGGATGGGGATGTACTAGGTACTAAGTAGCATTGGCTTGGCCTGACTTGACTTGACTCAACTTGTGGCGAGGCAAGGCAAGGCGAGGTGAAATGGGATAGGAGGTAAGCTGAGCTATAACGCGAGAAAATAGCAGTAATAGTAATAGTAAAGTGAAAGAGTAATACACCTATCTATCTATCTATCTATCTATATATTAATCAACTACTTCTATTTAGTACAGAATCTCTATTCATTTCACAGCATCTCTATTCATTTCACAAGTACTCTCAGATTTATAAACTCGTACTTATAGATTCGTAGACTTGTTACTTGTGTACGCTTTGGAACTCTGAAATTTTTTGTCTTTTGGTCTTTTGGTCTTTTGGTCTTTTGGTGTAGTGTGTAGTGTGTAGTGTGTAGTGTGTAGTGTGTAGTGTGTAGTGTGTAGTGTGTAGTGTGTAGTGTGTAGTGTGTAGT
>PHWZ01000790.1:0-10971 GCA_004379285.1 Botryotinia calthae
TTGGTTATAACTCTACATAGTAGGTTTGATATTGATCAAACTACTTATACCCTTTTGGGGTTACGTGGCTTAGTGGTAGAGTACTTGGTTCCGTGACAGATATATAATACAAGTGAGAGCGGGGAGCTCTATAAGGTATTGCATTTGATACAGTTATATTAAATGATTGCATTTTCTAGTCGAACTTTTATTAAGCGATCGCTTAGAAAAGCTTGGATTAGTTATAGAAGGAAGCGGGGTTACTCTTGTTGATATATATATTTCAATAATTTATTTAGTAGAAGTGTGTCGAATGTGTTTTATATGTTTAGTATTATCATTATAACTTTTTGCTTGCAGATGAAGGCTTCTTTAATATTATATATAAACAAGATAACTAAGTCCATTATTGTTTGTTTGGGAAATGCTTTTTTGTATTGAAAGCTAAGTATGTTTATTGTTATAGTAGTTTATAAAATGTGTTGGGCGATTATATATTTCAGATCTTTCGAGATATATAAGAGTAATACTATCGGTTGCTAGGATTATATTAACGATTTATCTTTCTTTTTAATTTTTGGGATTATTACTATTTTTGTATATCTTTATTTGTTTGGGAAGTAGTTTAGTTGTAGATATCGATTGAAGATCCCAGCGATTATCAATCCAATGGAGTTTCAATAAGTCTTCAGAAGGCGGATAGTGATCTGGTTGGGTTTTAGTAAGGTATTCGATATCTTGATGATATTCTTTTCTATTTCTTTGAAAGATATTTTTATATATTATAGGAATTCGTTGGGTATGTAGTTTGATTGGAGTGAATCCGTAATGAAATCGTTGTTACTATCGAAATACTTGAGAATTGTTACGACGGCATCTAAGGATACCGCGTCACATGACGTAAGCAGCACATGATGGAGCGTCAAGGACCTCCAGCACTCCAGGAATGCAGTGCGATCCTTAGTGATCCAATATTCAGAGAGGTCCTAGGGATTAGAATAAAAGAATGAAGATCTATATAAGGAATGGGATTTTATTACAATATAGAACTTCGTACTCAAAAACAATCATTAGTTTTATTACTATAGTTACGAGAATTGCAATCAGTTATTATTCTATTGAATTCCTACTTGAAGTTTAGTCTAAATCACTTCAAGAGATCTCTAGACATTTCTATGTAACCCTAGAGACAGCTCCTGTAACACTTTGAGTATCATTTCTGTTTTAAATATTGATTCAATATATTCAATCACAATATAGCTTTCATTAATCTTTCAGGAAAACAATACGCCCCAGCAATTGACATCGATAATATCGAAATAATAAATGCTCCTAAGGAGATTATTATTATTAAGATTTTCAAGATTGCTTTACCTAATAAATACTAAAGTAGTTAATAGAAACTCGATATATTCCTTTTGCAATTTGAAATCTATTTTAGATTCAATAAAGATAAGTTTACTACCAAAGAATCTAAAAGTGTATAGGCAATATTTTATTTCAAAGGAGAAGCAAGCAAATGGATTCAATTATATTTATATGATTATTTCGAATATGACAAACAAGCTCGTATGCAACCCACTAAAACAATCTTCAATAGTTTCGAAGGATTCAAAATGGAAATCCGAAGAATCTTTGGGAATTTTAATGAGCTAAAGGTAATAGAAAAAAAGATCTTTAGTTTCAAGCAAATAGGTTTAGTATTGAAATATGTTATAGAGTTTTGAAGATATATAGGAACTATTAAATGAAACAAAATCACAATTATGAGTCATTACCGCAAGGGATTCAAATCAGAAGTATGCTTAGAACTCGATAGGGAGAGTGAGAGTATGAATCTGAACGAATTAATTAAAAGCTTTATTGAAGTCGATGATCGTTTATAAAAATATAAATAGAATCAGCAATCCTATAAACTCTAAGTCAATTAAAAGCAAAGATACTATTACAAAAATGAGGGTAGATCACAATACAATTTATAGCGATATAGGGATCCTATGGAATTGGATATTATATATTATACAAATAACAATAACGATTTGGAGAAGTAATAAAGATGAGAAAATAATTTATACTTTGAATATGGAAAAGCAGGGTATTGGGTAGCAAGCTATCGAAGTAAGAAAATAGGAGCAAGAAGAGGTAGTTTCAAACCTAAGTTTGACAAAAATCAACTCAACGCTATCTTTATATCCTATGAGAATACAGTTCTATTTAAGAATACTAATACTACTATTTTCAAAGAATTATAGCAATTAAATGAAGAATTACTAAGAAAAGAAAAAGGCTTGAATGCTTTAGATCTATAGGAAATAGAGTATTATCGAATTCCAATATCTTCAGTAATAGAAAAAGATATAACAAAGGAAAGTCCTCAGGAAGAGACAGAAACAGAACACGCTAGGATGAGCTGGATTGTTTGTTATAAAGAATTCTGTGGAATTCATTGATCTGACAAAGAAGCTACTAAGTGGTTTCCAAAGAGAAAAAGAGCTAAGAAGTATTGAATCAATGCAATAAGCAAGGATTTAAGCTTCAGTATAATCTTACAAAAAGTTTGCAAAGTTATACCACAATTGAATGCTATAGGACAAGCAGAACAGATATATTGTAAGGTCAAAATAAATAAATACACATAAACAGTTATAATAGATTCAAGAGCTACAGGAAATTTTATTGTATTAAAAGCTGTAAAGTATTTGGGAATACCACTTCAGATGAAACAATACCCCTACTGATTACAGTTAGTTGATGGCTAGCTAGTAAGGTTTAATGAAAAGATTTCGTAGGAGATAATATTAGTACAAATAAGTATAATCCAGTACACGGAGGTTATACAACTTGATATTATATTATTGGATCAATAATAGATTATTTTAGAAATGCCTTGATTGAAGGCTCATAATCTGAAAATAGATTGGATATAAGGATTAGTGTTATTTGATCAATGCAAGAGTGATTATAAGAATATGCTAGAAATGTCCGCGAGATATAATATGTGTCAAGAAGAGTTGAATGCGAACAATATTGGCAATGTAGGATATCTAGTCTAGAGTTTTCTATTAAAAGCAAAGGATAGTATATTTTCTCTATAAATGCAGAAGCTAATGATACGATATGAAATTGCAATCGAGATAAAAAAGAATCTTATGATATCAGAACAGTATAAGAAATATAAACAGATCTTTAGAGAACCTGGGAACCATAAGACTTTACCAGAACACAAACTATGAGATTATAAAATAATATTAAAGGAAAACAAGATGCCTGTGCATACCCCAATTTATTTAATATCAATTGATAAGTTAAAGATACTTAGGGAATATATCGACAATAATTTAGTCAAAGAATGGATTAGGGAATCCGTATCCCAAATAGCAAATCCAATTATATAAGTATCTAAGAAGGATAATATTAAAAGACTAATTGTGAACTATAGAAAGCTCAATACACTTACCAAGAAAGATCGATATCCACTTCTATTAGCTATAGAACTAAGAGATCGATTAAACGGAGCTACGATATTTACCAAAATGGACCTACGAAATGGTTACCACTTGATCAGAATGAAGGAAGGCGAGGAATGGAAAACCGCTTTCAAGACACGATATAGGCTATACGAATATCAAGTTATACCATTCGGGCTAACTAATACACTAGCTATATTCATAAGGCTTATGAATAATATATTATCACAATATTTGAATACTTGTTATATATACTACTTGAACGATATCCTAGTATATTCGAACAATGAGATTCAATATATTAGAGATGTTAACAATATACTCGAATGATTAACTAAAGCAAATTTGTTATACAAACCAAGCAAATACGAATTCCATATTACAGAGACAAAGTTTTTGGGATTCACTGTATCAAGCTAAGGGCTCAAGATGAATAAAGACAAGGTTAAGGTAGTGCTCGAATAGAAGTAGTCAATTACTATCAAAGAAATACAATCCTTTTTGGGATTTGTTAACTTCTATAAACGATTTATTAAGGGATATTCAGGAATTATAGTACCCTTAATAATACTAATTAGAAAAGATAAAAGGATCTTCGAATGGATAGTCAAGGCACAAAAGGCATTCGATACACTCAAACAGATAGTGGCGGAAGAGCTAATACTATTAATATTTGATTCAGAGAAGGAAATTATAGTGGAAACAGACTCTTCTGATTTCACTATAGGAACAGTTCTGAGCCAACCAGGCCAGAATAAGAAATAGTAATCAATCGTATTCTATTCTCGAAAACTATCACCAGCTGAATTAAACTACGAAATCTACAACAAAGAATTACTAGCGATAATGGATGCATTTAGGGAATGGCGAGTATATTTGGAAGGATCAAAATACATAGTACAGGTATATACAGATTATAAGAATTTGGTTTACTTTATTACAACGAAGTAGTTAAATAAACGACAGGTTAGATGGTCGGAGATTATGGCCAACTATAATTTTAGAATTTCATATGTTAAAGGATCAGAAAACGCTAGAGCTGATGCTTTTAATTGAAAATCAGAATATCAAGAAAACAAGTCTTACGAATTATACGCTATATTCAAAAGGAAAGGCGAATCACTAGTCTACAACGTATCTCAGCTTACAGTTATATATCTATTGGAAGATAATCATTTTAGAAAGCAAATCCAATCATATTATAACAAGGATGCTACAGTTATACGTATATATAAGGTAATAGAATTAGGATTCATTATAGAGAACAATACTATATATTTCTAAGGGAAAGTATACATTCCGAGTCAAATGACCAAGGAATTTGTAACGGAACAATACAAATTATTGATATATAGATATTAAGAGATTGTAAGAATGTTTATAAGAATATAGGAAATTAATTATTTCCTACGAATGAGAACAATAGTTGAAAAAGTTGTTGGAAATTGTGACACCTACATACAGAACAAATCCTCGAGATATACTCCATATGGTCAGCTCCAGACCTTAAACATACCTTCTCAACTATGGAAGTCTATCACATAGGACTTTGTAATAAAACTACCACTCTCCAAAGATCCTATTATAGAGATTGAATATAATACGATACTCAATATAATAAACAGATTAACGAAATTTACATATATGATACTATTCAAGGAAATATAGGATGCTGAACAACTAGTATATGTGTTTTTTAGAATCATAGTAAGCATATACGGAATACCAGATGAAATAATCTCGGATCGAAACAAGCTCTTTATCTCGAAATTCTGAGTTACTTTATTAGTATTTATAAATGTTAAAAGAAAGTTATCAATAGTTTTCCACCTATAGACAGATAGTCAAACAAAGAGAACTAATCAAACAATGGAGGCATATCTTAAATGCTATATAAATTATCAACAAAACAATTGAATAGAACTATTACCTATAACATAATTCGCATATAACACATCGGAGATAGAAACCACAAAGATAACACTAGCACACACTAACTTTGAGTTTAATCCTAAAGTATACCAAACACTGATACTACAAGAAGTTAATATCGAATCGATAATAATACAAGTCGAACAATTGAAAGATTTATAAGAGCAGTTCGCTCTTGACCTAAGATTTATTTCTTTCAGAATAGTAGTCTACTACAATATGAAACATAGTATAGAACCTACGCTTAAAAAGGAGGATAAAGTTTATTTGCTATAAAGAAACATCAAAACCAAAAGATCAAGTAATAAACTCGATTACAGAAAACTAGGATTATTCAAGATTAACAAAGTAATAGAAACAATTAATTATCAATTGAAATTATCAGACACAATAAATATCCATCCAGTATTCCACATATCCTTGTTCGAACCAGCACCACCAGAAGCGCCGAATATATTATTTACAGAAATCGAATCAATCAATCCTAACACTATATACAATATAAAGACAATACTAAATTGTAAGTATATTAAAAACAAAATCAAATATTTGATCAAATAATTGGACTACTCATATTCAGAAAACATATAGGAATTTAAAAAAGACCTCAACTGCTTTAAGAAATTGAAGGCATTTCACCAGAAATATCTGGATTTGTTTAGAAAAAAAGAGAATTTATTGAAACAAAAATCGAAGAATCCAAAAAATCGAAAACAAAAAAACTATTGCTAGAATCAGAGACAGACATCAATCCTTTTTCCATTTCAACATACTTCTTTTCAACCTTTTCCTTTTCTAATCTTTCCTTCTCCTCCACTTCTATTAGTTTATCGAGAGTTCGCAAACCACAACATAACATATCAAATTCACACTTTAAAAGAATACACTTTTATTTTCAAAGACAAAAGATTTTAGCTATCGCTTTCTAAGAAACACTTATAACTCATTCTTCTTCCTTCTCAAATCTAACCTTTTGATAATCCAAACTATCCCAATTACTTTCAGAAGAACCACGAATATCACATTTACACTCTTAACAAATACATTTAACATAACAAAAAGAATCTAGAAAAGATACAACACATTTGCACTCTTAACATTTACACAAAAAACAAAACGATATTTCGAAATTACAAAATTCAACAAAACAAACTAAACATAATCTTTCCTTTCGTTTGAAAAAAGTATCAATCATATTAAAAAAAACAAACCCATAATCTATCAAATAGAATAAGCTATTACTATATAAACACTTAAAACAAATACTAATATAAGAAGGGGATAATGTTATAATAGTATCTAAGAATACTATGTCACATAATGTAAGCAGTATATGATAAAATATCAAGAATCTTCAACGCTTCAAAAGCGCAATACAATCCTTAGCAATCCAATATTCAGAGAGATCCCAGGGATTAGAATAAAAGAACAAAGATCTATATAAGGAATGGGATTTCATTACAATGTAAAGCTTAGTGCTCAAGAATAATCATTAATTTCATTACTATAATTACAAGAATTGCAATCAGTTATCATTCTATTGAATTCCTACTTGAAGTCTAGTCTAAACCACCTCGAGAGATCTCTAGACACTTCCACGTGACCCTAGAGGTGTTACAACGGATTAGTAACAAGGTAACGAATCACGAGACCAGTTCGGATTATCTAGTATACGATCGAAAATAAGAAGAGATCTAGCGTTTCATAACTTTGGCAAAAGTTGCTAGAGTTATGAATGGATCAAATAAGCTAGGATATTAGGACATCTGTTATGTGACGAGCCGATTTGTCGAGATCGGCTTTGTTGCAATCGATTTTGCGGCAATCGATTTTGCAATAATCGATTTTATTGATATCGGCTTTGTGATTATCGATTTATCGATTTATAGGGAGAATGAAGGTCTATATAAGGAATGGGATTTCATTATAATGTAGAGCTTTGTGCTCAAGAATAATTATTAGTTTCATTATTATAGTTATAAGAATTGTAATCAGTTATTATTTTATTGAATTCTTATTTGAAGTCTAATTTAAACTATCTTGAAAGATTTCTAGATACTTCTATATGACTTTAAAGGTAGCTCCCGTAACACTTTGAATATTATTTCTACTTCAAGTATCGATTCAATATATCCAACTGCAATATAGCTTCCATTAATCTTTTAGAAGGACAATATACCTCAACAATCGATACCAATGATATCGAAATGATGAATGCTTTTAAGGAGATTATTATTATTGAGACTCTCAAGATTGTTTTACCTAATAAATACTAAGGTAATCGATAGGAACTCGATATATTCCTTTTACAATTTGAGATCTATTTTAGATTCAATAAAGACAAATTTATCATTAAAGAATCTAAGAGTGTATGGGTAGTATCTTACCTCAGAGGAGAAGCAAGCAAATGGATTCAATCATATTTGTACGATTATTTCAAGCATGACAAACAAGCTCGTATACAACCCACCAAAACAATCTTCAATAGTTTCGAAGGATTCAAAACTGAGATTCAAAGAATCTTTAGGAACTCTAATGAGTTAAAGGTAGTAAAAGAAAAGGTCTTCAGTTTCAAATAAACAGGTTCAATATTAAAATATGCTACAGAGTTTCGAAGATATATAGGAACTACTAAATGGGACGAAATCGCAATCATAAATTACTACTACAAGGGACTCAAATTAGAAATATGTTTAGAACTCGATGTTACGGGAGCTGCCTCTAGGGTCACGTGGAAGTGTCTAGAGATCTCTCGAGGTGGTTTAGACTAAACTTCAAATAGGAATTCAATAGAATGATAACTGATTACAATTCTTATAACTATAATAATGAAACTAATGATTGTTTTGAGTACGAAGTTTTATATTGTAATGAAATCTTATTCCTTATATAGATCTTCATTTTTTTGTTCTAATCTCTGGGATCTTTTTGAATGTTGGATTGTTAAGGATTGTATTGCGCTTTTGGAGTGATGGAGGTTCTTGATATTCCATCACATACTACTTATATTATGTGATGCGGTATTTTTAGATGTTGTTGTAATATTATCCCCTTCTTATACTAACACTTGTCTCAAACGTTTATATAGTAATGGCTTATCCTATTTGGTATATTATAGATTTATTTTTTTTAATATAACTGATATTCTTTTTAAACGAAAGAAAAGATTATATTTAGTTTATCTTGTTGAATCTTGTGATTTCGAAATGTTATCTTATTCTTTGTGTGAATGCTAAGAGTGCAAATGTATTATATCTTTTTTAGATTCTTTCCAATGTGCTGAATGTATCCGTTAAGGGTGTAAGTGTAACATTTATGATCCTTTTAAAAGTAATTGGGATAGTTTGGATTGTCAAAAGGCCAGACTTGAGGAGGAAGAAGAACAAGCCATAAACGTTTCTCAGAAAGCGATGGTCAAAGTTCTTCGTCTTCAGAAATAAAAGCGTATTCTTTTAAAGTGTGAATCTGATATATTACGTTATGGTTTGCGAACTCTTGATGAGTTAGTGGAGGCGGAGGAGAAGGAGAGATTAGAAAAGGAAAAGGTTGAAAAGGAGCGTGTTGAAAAGGAAAGGGGATTGGCGTCTGCCTTTGGTCCTAGCGATAGTTCTTTCGCTTTCGACCCCTTGGATTCTTCGATCCTTGCTTCAATAAATTCTCCTTCTTTCTGGGCAAATCCGGATATTTCTGATGGAACGCCTCCAGCTTCTCAAGGCAGCTGAGGTCTTTTTTAAATTCCCATGTGTTTTCCGAATGTGGGTAATCCAATCATTTAATCAAATACTTGATCTTGCCTTTAATATATTTGTAATCTAGTATTGTTTCAACATCGTATATAGCATTGAGATTGACTAGTTCGATTTCTGTGAATAGTGTATTTAGCGTTTCTAGTAATATTAGTTCGAATAAGGATATATAAAATACTGAGTGAATATTTATTGTGTCTAATAATTTCAATCGATAATTAATTATTCCTATTACCTTTTCAATCTTGAATAATCCTAGTTTCCTGTAATCGAGTTTATTGCTTAGTCTTTTGATCTCGATGTTTCGTTATAGCAAATAAACTTTATCCCCTTTTTTAAGTGTAGGTTCCATACTACATTTTGTATTGTAGTAGGCTGTTGTTCTAGATGATATAAATCTTAAATCAAGAATAAGCTGCTTTTGTAGATCTTTTAATTGTTCGACTTATATTATTACTGATTCGATATTAACTTCTTATAGTATCGGGATTTTGTAAGCTTGAGGATTAAACTCAAAGTTAGTGTGTGCTGGTGTCATTTTTATGGTTTCCGTTTCTGATATATTATATGCGAATTGTATCATAGGTAATAGCTCTATCCAATTGTCTTGTCAATAATTTATATAGTATTTAAGATATACTTTTATTATCTGATTGGTTCTTTCTATTTGACTATCTATCTATAGATGGAATATTGTTGATAGCTTTCTCTTAATATCCATGAGTGCTAATAAGATAGTCCAGAATTTCGAGGTAAAGAGCTTATCTCGATCCGAGATTATCTCATCTGGTACTCCATGTATACTTATTATGATTCTGAGAAACACATATACTAACTGTTCAACATCCCATATTTCCTTGAATAATATCATATATACAAATTTCGTTAGTCTATCTACTATATTGAATATCGCATTATACTCAATCCCTATAGTAGGATCTTTGGAGAGTGGTAGTTTGACTACAAAATCCTATGTGATAAACTTCTATAACTGAGAAGGCATGTTTAGGGTTTGGAGCTGACTATATAAAGCATGTTTCGAGGATTTATTCCGTATGTAGGTGTTACAATTTCTAACAACTTCTTCAACTATCGTTCTCATTCATAGGAAGTAATTGATTTCCTGTATTCTTACAAATGTTCTTACAATCCCTTAATGTCTATATACTAGCAACCTGTGTTGTTCCGTTACAAATTCCTTGGTCATTTGATTCGGAATATATACTTTCCCTTGGAAGTATATAGTATTATTCTCTATAGTGAATCCTGGTTCTATTGCCTTATGTATGCGTATAGCTATAGCATCCTTGTTATAATATAATTGGATTTGCTTTCTAAAATGATTATCTTCCAATAGATATGTAGCTACAAGCTGAGATACATTATAAACTAGTGATTCGCCTTCCCTCTTAAATATAGCGTATGATTCATAAGACTTGTTTTCTTGATATTCTAGTTTTCGGTTAAAAGCATTGGCTCTAGCGTTTTCTGATCCTTTAACATATAAAATTCTGAAATTATAATTAACCATAATCTCCGATTATCTAACCTATCATCTATTTAACTGCTTCATTGTAATAAAGTAAACCAAATTCTTATAATCTATATACACCTATACTATATATTTTGATCCCTCCAAATATACTCGCTATTCCCTAAATACATCCACTATCACCAGTAATTCTTTGTTATAGATTTCATAATTTAATTCGGCTAATAATAGCTTTCGAGAATAGAATGCGATTGATTGCTATTTCTTATTCTGGCCCGACTGGCTCAGAACTACTCCTATAGCGAAATCAGAAGAGTCTGTTTCCACTATAATTTCTTTCTCTGGATCAAACGTT
>PHWZ01000791.1:0-10949 GCA_004379285.1 Botryotinia calthae
GCTCTCCACCGCCTCGTCCACCACGATCACCACTTCCACCTCGTCCGCCACGCTCCCCACCTCCTCGTCCACCACGATCACCACTTCCACCTCGTCCGCCACGCTCCCCACCTCCTCGTCCACCACGCTCACTACTTCCACCTCGTCCACCACGATCTCCGCCGCCGCGACCACCGCGGCCACGTCCACGTGCAGCTGGATCAAAAGACATGGTATGGCTCAAGAGGGTTCTCTCAAAGGGAAAGAGCGCTGAGTAAATCTAAGGGTGGGTGTTAGAAAGCAAAATAAGAAGGCTGACAGGCAAGCCTGAGCGATGAAAGTCACGAAGATGAGTTTTCCCCATCTTGTAATAACAAGAGTAGAATATTGTATTATAAGTAGAACATTATGAAATGAACATGTGTGCCATTTGACTACCAAAGCGGGCTTTCTTTGTGGGTGAGAGAAACATGCTGTTTGGCCAAACTGAACCCAAGGGCGTGAAACAATGTGATGTCTTATGAGTCATAAAACATAAAGAGATCATACATTGTGCGTGCCAATAAAGAAAGGTAAGGTCAATGGGCGTTGAAGAATCATGCGTGGTTGTGGGCCGAACATGATTTGTAAGGATCAAAGTGATAGTGAATCTTGGAAAGAAGAATTGTGGCACGAAATTTTTTTCAAGTTATTCCACGGTTGACGAAATTATATCTTGAGATAAATATAAAGCATACCTTTTGGAAGCTGAATTAAGAAGCTAGACAAACGACCGATAGTGAGCAATAGTGACAGCCGATATGGATATTCAGTTGCGTTGCGGCAAAGATTTTTTTTTTTTAAGAAGAATGGGTTAATGGTATGTTTTCTTGTTATGTTGGCGAGATAAGTAGCAAGAGGAGTTCCAAAATAAGAGAGGGGTTAGCTCGCTGCAGTAATCGCGTAAGCAAACGCAAAGGGACGCACGCATAAGAGCAATATATAGCCCTCTCGCGACTTGGAGACAAACCCGAATCCAAGTATGCCTCGTAGCACCTTTCGATAGCTGCTCAAAGATGTAAATGAGACTCGGCAATCAAATAGCAGCTCAAACAGCTGGCTCTTTCTCCGGTCGCGAGGCTTTGTAGGTAGCAGGATTATTGAGCTACTCACTTGTTTGTGATCGTCAAGCTTGCAATTAGAACAGAGGGGAACAGCGAAACGCTTGGGACTTCATAAAAATCCAAATGATGAAATATATTGTATTTCAGATAAGTCGGAGATGTTGAAATATGAAATGCTAAAATATCCGCATGGTTGAGAAGAGAGAAAGGAAGAAAGAAAGAGTTTGGAGATAACCTTGGAAGACAACGTAACTGCAGCTCACAGCCCCTGCAAGAACGATTGGTAAGGGACGCAGTACTGGTGTATTACCCCACTTTCTCTTTGATACAATTTGGCAGAACCACCAGGTAAACGATAAAGAGTCAAAAGCGCGTTGTAATTTGTGTCAATATTATCAATAGTAAATGCTTCTTTTCTTTCCCATCGTTTTAAGCTATTGTGGGAATCGAATTCTGCAATGCTCCCTTCCTCACGTCCGAAAGTTAAAGAGAATCTCAACGAAAACTCAATTCGTACATTCACCAAAGAAGCCGTACACACAAACACAGTGTGGATCTTTTTCTACGCGTAGTCACATGCTTGATTGAAAGGAGAGAATCCCGAGTTTTTGCCTCCAATTGTGTGGTTTGTAGCAAATCATCATTGTCAGAATAATTGATCGAATGCGGTGCGACGGTGATGCGTCAAGCCTTTGTGTAACCTAGCCAAGTATGCTGCCACCCTGCAACTCTTTGAACCAAGAAAACTTGTTGTAATTCTCCAATTGCGGCAAGGCAACAGCAAACGAAGAAAGAGTCATCTTTTGATGCAACAGCCAAGACTGAGTAACGATTGCCAGGCTTTCTGTACACGACAGTAAGTTGACAACCTCCATGGTCCAAGGCAAATACGCGCCGCCCATTGAGATTGCTATTCACACTGCAGAGGCTAGGACGACCTCTACTGAAACATGGCGTATTGTTTTGTAACATCGAATTATCGGAAGCATTGCAACTCTGTTTGATCGTGAATATGCCACTCAAACTCTCATTTGGCCATTTGGCTTTTGCCAAAATATCAATGGGAAACAATCTACAAAAGGGTGCTTCAACTGGCTGTATGAGTAATCGCCATGGCTTGTTCGAGAATCACGATGCAAGATTGTTCGAATTCAATTCGACAACCGAAAATTGCAATAGTGCGAGACCGTGTGCCGCAACTAAAGGGAGCGTCAGGATCGCCACACACAAACCTCCATATCTCGCCACTGCCCCGGACTACGGGGTATAGAGATGGCCGATGAGAATGCCATACACATCTGTGGCTTTCTTGGCTGGCTGCTATGGCGAATCAAAGGAGCTTGCAGTTGTTAGATGAATCATAGGCATACCATCGACAAAGAAGTCAATATTGGCAATAACTTCAAATATTAGCCTCATGACTTTTCCACACTCATTAAGTTAATCAGTAAGCTGACGATGTTGCAATTGTTCTCGACTTCTCTGCCGAGCAGGCATGTGTCGTTGCTTCCTTATTGAGACTTAAGTTGCCTCATTGAAACTTTTAGGTACACTTGACTGCCATTAATTCTATCGATTATCCAAGGGAGGAATTACCTGAGGTATCGAAAACAACACCATCAACTCAACCAAAATCAAAGCCAAAGGCAAACCCATCATGGAGGAACATAAAAACGAGGTTGATATATACAACGCATCGGATCACCTTTCCAAAAACAACACACCAGAGGAATCTGCACCAGTGAACATACCTCTGCAGAAAGAACTAACTTCGAGCCCTGTCGAACTCGATGGCGAAGAGGCAGTCTACCCTCGTGGCTTGAAATTGGTCGTCATTCTCACTGCGCTCTGCCTCGCAGTCTTTCTAGTAGCTCTAGATCAGACCATTATCGCAACTGCCATCCCAAAAATAACAGATCAGTTCAATAGCATACAAGATATTGGATGGTATGGCAGTGCATACCTGTTGACGACTACGGCTCTACAACCAACTTTCGGTAGGATATATACTATATTCAGTGTAAGCAGGATACCATGTACTTCTCATTGTACCGCGCGAGGCTCACAAAATGATGCAGATCAAAATTACCTTCGTCGTGGCTATCGTCATTTTCGAAATCGGGTAATGTGATGACACAATTATGTAAATGCGCACATGAATTAATAAATGAAATAGTTCCTTGGTTTGCGCTACTGCGCCGAATAGTACTGCATTGATTATCGGTAGAGCTGTTGCTGGTATAGGTGTCGGTGGTTTGTTCTCGGGAGCGATTGTTATTTTGGCATATTGTTGTAAGTGCAAGATTTTTTGGGCTCGGTGGCAATATGGAATGACTTCAACGTTCACTTTTAGCATGTTTATCTTTCTGAATGATGCTGACTTAACGAATAGTACCCCTGCGAAAACGGCCAGCTGCTTTTGGTCTGATGTGAGTGGATACGCTTTTGTAAATAGGAACTTGTGACGATATAAATGATTTTAGTATAATTACTGACAGGATGCAAATTCAGCGGAGGAATGTGGGGGATTGCTTCGGTCGCTGGACCATTACTTGGAGGTGTCTTCGTAAGTTCAATTTGACACTTCACGAGAGCAGATACTGATCAAAATAGACCGACAAAGTATCTTGGCGTTGGTGCTTTTATATCAATCTACCTATCGGCGCTATCGCTATTGCTGTAATAGTGGTCTATCTCAAAATCCACCGCGCCAACAACCCCGAGAATCTCTCCATTCTTGCCCGTATCATGAAGCTCGATCTCATCGGCACTGTCATTATCATCCCAGCCGTCGTCTGCCTTCTACTTGCTCTCCAATGGGGCGGTACGACATACCCATGGAATTCTGCTAAGATCATCGGTCTTCTTGTTGGCTCCATCTTGCTATTTATCCTGTTCATCATCTCCCAAATCGTTCTTGGCGATAAAGGCATTCTGCCTCCTCGCTTCTTCAAAAACCGTAACACACTACTGGCATACATCTTCGCATTTCTCTTCGGTGCAGGCTTTTTTGCTTTGATCTTTTACCTGGCAATCTATTTCCAGTCCGTCAAGGGTTCTTCTGCTACTAGGGCCGGCATAGAACTCCTTCCCCTCTTGATATCCACAGTTATGTCCTCCATAGTGACTGGAGGACTTATCACTGTAATCGGATATTACACCCCCGTGATGATTTTTTGTATGATACTGTTTGCTATCAGTTCGGGTCTCATCACTACCTTCTCTCTTACCACACCATTTGCTTCGTGGTTCGGTTTTCAAATCATAACCGGTATTGGAATTGGCGTCGGTTTTCAGGGCGGTGTCCTAGTAGTTCAGACCGTTGTCCCACTAGCAGATGTTCCAGTTGGGACAGCCTGCGTGTCGTTCTTCCAATCCCTGGGCGGCGCCCTCTTTATATCTGTCTGTCAAACTCTCTTTCAAAATGGTCTAAAATCCGGAATAGAAAAGTATGCTCCACAACTTGATCCTCAATTGTTCTTACACAGCGGAGCGACGGAAGTTCAGCAATTGCTAGCACAATTAAATCAAGAAGAAGCGATAGGTGCTGTGCGACAAGCTTATGTGGAAGGCCTTACGCGTTGTTATTGGGTGACCACTGCATGTGCGATTGGCAGTTTTCTGGCGGTATGTGGACTGGATTGGAAGAGTGTGAGAAAGGGGCATGGACAGGAAAAGGAGATCGAGAAGAGGAAGGAAGAGAAGAACAAAATTGCAAACGGCGGAGAGATGACCCTGTAAGATATGGATAAGTGGCGTGCACTTGACAGTTCAAACTTTTCCATACACTCGTAAATCTTGTATTACTAGTAGAGCATCCACTCAATCTAGCATTAAACTCAGAGCTCTCCTGATACAGCACCATCAGTCAAGTCCTTGGAATAATTTGATTTCGAAGCTCAAGTCAAAGATTTAAAAATATCACACATCGATATCGTTAAGCCTCAAGTGACTATTTTATATCAAAGTGAAGTCAAGCTTTGATGTCTACTTTCGAATATTTGAGCTAGGTATATTCAACCCATTTGAAAGCACAAAATCATACATACATCCAACTGTAAGAATATATTGAAGATCACACCATATCGCACGAAAAACACACTAAAACGAAACTCCATCAAATTTCCAGAACTCAATGCTCGTTCGTGCACACACCACCCCCATTCTTCCGAACAATCTCCCAGCCCCTCTCTACTATTGGCGCGATAATCCTCTCCCGTTCCCCGCAAAATCCAAACCATTTCACCGGCGTTTTTCTCCAGTTTCTCAAATCCCCAGTTTAGGATCACCCCAGACTCCAGATTATGATTAATGGAGGGTTGGATTTCCCCACAGACTGTTCCTGAGTATCGTTTACGTAAATCCCATCTCAAGCTGTGAAATGCATCATCACAGAATACAACACCATGAACAGAGATAAATCCAGAGCCCCATATTTTGGTTGAATTTCTACTTAATCAAATAAGGTTTGTAGTGACACCGCCGTTGCATCCAATCCAAGACATTAATGTCAAACTAAGCTTCACATCTCCATCAGCCATTCCGGTACCTGACTGAAAAATCGTTCGTCTGAATTCTTATCCTCCTTGGCATCCCATAAACCATGCACCTAGACTCAGACTAGCAGCAGACAAGCTCTTACATGCAAGCTTTCCAGACAAGGGTATTTATTTCCAGGCAGAAGGAGAGACCCAAGACTTCCTATCTCAAGTGATATCACCGGTAATGGCGGAGACGCATATATGTACAAGTCGGTGAGGGGGGAATTAGTGAAGCTAGACCTGGGTCATGAATTATTCCGAAGTATCGGCAAGTTGTAATCCACCCATGGATGAAGTTCTCTATCAAAGCTTGGATTCGTATTTAAACCATAAAGTACCCTTCTCGGCCTTTTTTCACTCGCTCTTTTTTTTTTTTGCTTCAGTTCGATTGTCATATCTATTTTCAATTGACCGTCGAAAGAAGTCTTTACAATGGTTCGCCCATTATTATTTCTTGCTTCTCTGCTTCCAATCGTCTCGGCAAGCTGGAACATCAATAGCGAGACAGATAGACATGCTTGTCAACAACACTCGAAGAATCCGTTGGATGGGTGCGATTTGCAAAAGACGAAATACGTAGATTTCTCAGGGAACAATTCGAATTTCAAGACCGTGCAGTCCGGTATGTAACTGAATTCCCCATGAGATATGATGCAAGGAGTGTTAGGGACGAATTGAGGCTAAATGTGAATGATTGTAGCCGTGGCAAGTTTGCCAAATAACACTGATACATATGTTATCCTTATTGCATCCGGAAACTATACAGAGCAGGTGAGAATTGTGTTTGATTGGTTCTTGGGCCCAACCTCTTCCTATGCTAACATCGAGCTGTAGGTCAACGTCACTCGTCGTGGTCCCACATATTTGCTCGGCCAAACTGCAAACCCTCAAAATCAATCTGCGAACACTGTCAATATCATATGGAAGGCAATTGCTGGTACTGGGGATAATGCTTACACATCCACTTTGACCGTTGCACCGAATCTCAATGCATCATTGACTGGAAGTGGAACATCTGGGTTTGCTGTCCCACCAGGAACACCATTTGGATGCTCAGATTTTAGAACATACAATCTGAATTTGATCAATGATTTTGCGCCATACTGTGAGTCGCTACCTTTCGCAGGGAAGAAAATAGAGAGCTTCAAAAGATTAATTGGAAGGAAGGGTGGAACAAGGAGGAAAACGTTCTAACAAAGTAATAGCTGATGGACCTTCCCTTGCATTGAGCATAAGTTATGCAAACGGCGGCTTCTACTACACCGGCTTCTATAGCTACCAAGATACTGTATGTCCATCTACCTGCTCATCATCCTCCCCATTTCTCCAAACTAACACATCCAAGATTTACGTAGGAAAACTATCCAACTCCTATATGGCTCAATCTGTTGTCGCCGGTCAGACCGATTTCTTCTACGGCTTCGGAACTCTCTGGGTCACTAACACACAAATCTTACTTCGATCATGGTATGTATATCGAAATCTGCCTTGGAAATAAGAGGCTGACTTCTTTCAGTGGTGGAGGAATTACTGCATGGAAGGGATCCAACACTACTTTCGAGAACAAATATGGAGTGTATATCGTGAATTCAACTGTGCAGAAAGCAAATAGCAGCTTAAGTATCAAAGGAAAATGTCCACTTGGCAGACCTTGGGTACGTTTTCCCCCCAGTTTATACCTTCCACCAAAAAGCAAGCTAACCGTAATCCAACAGAATGCACAAATGCGATCCATCTTCGCCCGCACCTACCTCGATGATTCGATTCTCCCCACAGGTTACATCGATTGGGCTCCTTCCCGCTACAATGCCAGCAATGGCAATTATAGCACCGTCCAAGCTGAATATAAGAATTATGGGCCTGGATACAAAGCAACTGCAAGAGCTCTTGCGTTGTTTGATGTCCAATACAACGACAGCCAGTGGGCTCCTTATAGTAGCCCAGCTGAGGTTTTCCAGGACCCTGAAGGGAAATTTGGGGATGTGAGCTGGGTGGATTTTACCGTTTAGTTTAATTGGAGAGGTGAGAGATCGAGTTACATGTGGCACACGAAGTATATATAATGTTAAACAAAGAATTGATGATTTACGCGTCAATATTTAATAATCGAACTGTTGGTTTCTAAAAAAACACAAAAACATCCGAATCTTAATTGGGATTCAAGAACAACCAGCCATTTAGAGATTGTTAGAGCCGAAACTGAAGATTTAGAAGTACTTTGGCCAAGATATGCAAGTTCTAGATATTGTGTTCTTCGATTTCATCTAGGGAAGGAACGAATGGGTGGGGATGAGTTAAATTGTTTAGCATGACTAAGCGGCACCTTCCCCATCCCACTAGCGTAACAAAAGCACTTTACGCGACTTCGATAATCAAATCGCGTTCCCTCAAACAAAGTTACCAAATAACAAGTTCCGGTCTCAACTCACCATTGTTCAACAATTTGCCAACAACAACAAAAATCTCAGAATGGCTTCTCACAACGATGTCGCAGATGAAACCCCCCCTCAAATCAATCCATACGAAGTTCTTGGTATTGAGAAAACTGCCTCTGAAGATGAGATCAAACGCGCATATCGCAAAAGCGCTTTGAAGCACCATCCAGGTATGTTATAAGATTTATTGATATGGTTCTATATCATGAATACATAACCCACATAACCTACTATATCTCGGAAGGACTGTCATTATCAGTCACATAGGCCCACTGCATACAGTGAATTCAGACAACTGACAACCTCCCAGACAAAGCTCCAGAACATCTCAAATCTGATTCGCATACCAAATTTCAAGAAATTGCTTTCGCATATGCTATTCTCTCCAATCCAAACCGTCGCCAACGTTATGATCGTACTGGATCGACCTCTGAGTCTGTCGATGCTGATGGATTCTCCTGGACCGAATTCTATTCCGAGCAATACAAAAACGTTGTTACTCCTGATGCCATTAATCAATTCGCCAATGTTTACAAAGGTTCCGACGAGGAGAAAGATGATTTGCTCAATGCATATACTAAATACGAAGGAAAATGGGGAAAGATGTATCAAGTCATTATGTTAAGTGATCCAGTTGAGGATGAAGAACGATTCCGCGAGATCATTGAGGAAGCAATCAAAACCGGAGAAGTCGAGGAATATGCTGTCTTTAGGAAGGAAACTAAGGCTTCGAAGGATAGAAGAATGAAGAAGGCTAGAGCGGAGGAGAAAGAGGCTGCGAAGGCTGCGAAAAAAATGGGTGTTGATAAGTTGTTAAAGGGATCCAGTGGGGATGTACCAGAACAAAGTAAAAAGCCAAAGAAAAATGTCCCTGGTCACATGGATGACCTGGCGGCTATCATTCAGGCCAGACAGGCTTCAAGGGGTGGCATTTTTGATAATTTAGAGGCAAAATATGGCGGAAGCAAATCGGCCAAGGGCCCTGCTGAGCCGAGTGAAGAGGAGTTTCAAAAAATTCGAAATGGTCTAGGGAAGAGCAAGGATAAAGCCAAGGGCAAGGGGAAGGGGAAGAAAAGAGTAGTTGACTCCGAGGATGAAGTTGAAGAAGATGAAAAACCAGCACCAAAGAAGAAGTTATCGAGAGGCGAGAAGAGAGAGCCCGAGGTAGAGCAAGAAGACGAAGACGAAGATGTTGAAATGGACGACGTTGATGATGACTTACAAGCAGAAGAAGCTGAGGAAGACGAAGAAGAAGTCGAGTCTGAGCCTGAGCTTAAGAAATCGGCTTCTAAGAAGAGAGCAAAGAAGCAACCAACTCGGCAATCCAAGCGCGGTAAAACTACTCGAGCATGATTTTATGAATAGGGAAATGGAGTTTGCGAGGATTTGGTCTTTTCATATATGGTCGGATGGATACAACATGCATAGAAGAAGGCGTCGATAACTACAATGATTTTTTTAATGCGAAGATTTACCCATTTACTTTTAACAAAAACACAACTCCATGAATGTGTATGCATTCGATTCGAGCTTTCTATACACCTCGTATTCCCTCATAGAGTTGACTTCTGGTTGTTCGCACACCCTGCTCTACTAATTGCTTGCTACTATTTTTTATAATCCAATAATCCTCTAATCGTTTGAGGATATTTCGCACATCTCAAATACTAATAAAGGATGCCCAGCATTAAAGTCCTCAGGGATAGAGTTACTTACGGAAATATAGACCATCTCAAATCTATCAGATCTAAACTTCTTCCCACACGTGACACACCCTCCCCACGCGTCAACCTCGCGATTTCCATCTCCACTTTCCACACACCGAGACACCAAAAACATTTCCCAAACACGAGCGAGCGAGCATTACAACAAAACAAAACAAGGCAATCCACTGATCAAACTTCACATTCGTCTTGCATCAACAGAAATCCATCAATTTGCTGATAAAAATTATCTTTTTTTTTCGCACCATGCTCCAAAAGAAAATGTTATGACACCCCCTTCATCTGCCGTCGCGCCGCCCCTCTTACCACCAAATCTCTATGAGCTCTCACCTACCATCCACAAATGGTGTGCGTTGCGCTGTGCGGATATCGTTTCTTTGACTACTAGGGGTGTTTATTTTGAAGGTTTGTTCGTTTATTTCTTTATCTTCTTGATGCTTTTCCTCTCGATTTTCTCGACTTCCAGACTCCTCATCTTCCTGCTCCTTGTGTTTCGAGTTTAGATCGAGGGTCCTCAAAAGAATGATTTATCCACATAACAGCGCCACGTTATGAATCCATAGATGAATCCCACGGGCGTAAACAGAATAACCAGCTAATCTAAGAAAAAACCCCCCAAAGATAAACTAATCCACCACTACCTCAACCATCCAATCCGCTACATAAAACTCATAGGACTCATCGTCTCCATCGATACCTTTGCACGTCGTCGCGTTTACACTATCGATGACTCAAGCGGTGTATGTATCGAATGCGTTGCACTCCTACCACTCCCATCCTAAGAAGCTCCCCAAGCCCCTCCCAGCAACCCCTCCACCAGCCCTTCCATCTCGGCGCCTCAAATCCCCTGGGACGAAATCTCCGAATGCAAAGTCGTGCGGATTCTGGGAATCGTCGGTTCATATATGCAAGTTCCGCAATTGCAGATTGTGAAGATGGGGATTGTGGGGAGTACGGATGTGGAGAGGAAGTGGTGGGATGAGTGTCGGGGGTTGAAAGATCCGGAGACGGGGATTTTGGGTAGGGAGTGGGTGGTGGGGAGGGAGGAGATGGAGAGGAGGAGGAGGAGGGAGAGGAGGAGGAAGGCGAGGGAGGAGGAGAAGAGGGGAGGAGGGAGAAATGGGCGTGCGGTGAAGATGAAAATCAAGACTGGTAGTGGTAGCAGGA
>PHWZ01000792.1:0-10945 GCA_004379285.1 Botryotinia calthae
ACTTCCCCGTCAGCATCCCCCCCCAAAACCCCAGTTTCACCAACCTCAAAGACCCCCTCTCTCTCACCCTCCAGCGCCGTCCCTCCGGTATCCCCATCCCCACTCGCTCTCCCACTCCCATCACACCGCACAAATCGCCCTTTCCGCCTCCTAGCAACAGCAACAGCAACAGCAACAGCAATATCAACAGTAGTCCCGGAAGCGGAAATTCCACACTAATCAGCAGCACGCATTCTGTCTTTTCCACCAAGAGTAAAATGACAGATACAGATGGGAGTATCACATCGGTGGAAAGTCCAGGGGAAACGATGAGTTTACCGGGTAGTCTGACTTGTGGTAGCAGAGGAAAGATGGGAGATGGAGATGGAGATGGAGAGAAAAGGAAAGAGGGGATGAGTGGAGTGTTAGGAGATAGTAGGAGGATGAAAATCGGAATGGAGGGAAAGAAGAAAGAATATGAGAAGGAAAAAGAGAAAGAGAGAACGATTAAACCGACATGGGCGAGAATGGTGAGGGGGAAGACTTGAGAATTGGATATATGATATATATATAGACATAAATGAATAAATAAAAACTTCGAGTAAAACTAAATGAAGCCCATAATATATTATTCTAATGTTCTAGAAACTGCGAAGTAATCATCGTGCCGGGGTTTTTGCGCAAGGCCTTTGTGTGTCGTCAGAGTTGCATGTTTTTTATACCTAGGTCCTAGAATCATTTACACCTATGATTGTATAACAACATATCACCACAGTCAAACATACACACATATACATATATACACATACCTCCCCAAAGGAAATGTCATTCAGTAATTGATTGCGACCGCCAGCAACCACATCATTTCATTGAAGAACTTTTATATACATACATAAATAAATACAGAAACCCTTACCCTCACCCTTCACCCCAACCTTCCGTACTTTGCACCCTTCATTTCGCATAATAGCCAGCAATATCATTAATCCATCTTCTTCCCCCCCTTTCCTAGCAACCTTAAAGCAATTTCCAACCGTCTCTCAATCTTCACCTTCAACTTTCCCACACCTGAATATAAATACATATCACTTCTCTCTACTTCGTACCACTCTTCTTCTTTCCCTTCTTCTTACTCTTCTTCTTACTATGACCCTTCGAACTACCAACACCACTTCCAATATCCGCGCCCGTATTATCCGTCTGACTAGACTTTTGACTCTTTCTCTCTCCATCCGTCAATTTATCCGCGCTTGCTGCATTACTCAAAAACTGCATGAACTTATTTTCTCCTCCATTAGCACTCTTGCTTCCACTACCAGTACTACTTGAGTGTAGTACTCTACCATCTTTATGATTTTCCTCTTCACTACTTGCGTTTGTCTCCAAAACCATCTTTCTGATACCACCAGCTTCTACCAAGTTTTCTGTGATACTTCCACTTCTAGCTGTGCTTCTCTTCTTGGATTGTCTGGCTGGTGGACTTGTACCGCTCTTTTGAGATGGTAGAGATCCGACGGTATCTGTGCTTTTGTTTTTGTTGAAAAAGTTGGAAATCGAAAGATTGTTGCCGGGCGATTGTGGTTGCCCTACTGGACTGAGTGGACCATCGTATTGTGGTGGTTTGCCGGCTTCCTCCTCAGAAAGTTTACTAGGAATGCGGTTGCTCAAAGTGCCATAACCTTGTTGCAAAGCTTGAACTCCATCTTTGGCATCTTGCCCGGCTGATCTGAGTAACCCTTCACCTTCACCACCGTGAGGTCCTGGAGCATCATGGTATGGTTCGAAACCAGACTCTTCGACAATAGATCCACGATGAGGAATCGAGTCCGTTCTGGAATCGGTTCTATTACCAGCAAGAACATTTCCAGGCTTAATTTTGACAGACTGATACTTTGTCATCTTTGGTCGACTAGCAAGATTGGATGGGCCTAAATGTTTCAAATGCTCACGCATATCATTCATATTAGCTCTGACGGCAACGACATTTCTGTCATTGTCACCTGTTGAAACTCTACGCATGAAAGTCGTCTTGGGGCTAGTACCGAAATGATTGGCAGGGCTGACGCTTCTGACCTCGGTTTGATTACGTCTTCTGCCCCCAGCCTGCAAGCTACCTGGACGGTCTTCCGAGAGATCGATGAGACTATCCTCGGCAGCTTTAAGAGAACCATTGGCCGGTTGTTCAACGACTTGATTTGGCTTGATTCTTGAAGATTTGGGAGCAGGGGTCATTCGTCTGATGGCTTTGTGAACATCAATGTAAACATCCGACTCATCAATAATTTCCCTATCATTTGTTAGATCCATGCAAATGGAGAACGATGATTTATACTTACTCTCCAATGAGCTCTTCAATGACATCTTCTAATGTAACCACACCGGTAGCACCAAAGTTCTCGCCAGGGTATTCTGAAACAAGTACCATATGAGATTTTCCTTCTTGGAAGAAGTTTACAATGTCCAAGCAACTAGTCTCAGGTCGAGTCTCCGGTAAGGTAGCCAAGGCGAAATCACTGACACGTTTACAGTCTTCCGGATCGTAAGTAATAAGAATCTTAACCAGAAGCATACCGACAAAGTTGTTCTCATTTCCAGGTTCGTAGATGGGAATGCGAGAATAACCAGCACTCAAAATGACGTTCATGGTATCCTCATCAAGTATCGTGTCGGCACTCATGGTGAAGACATCATCCATTGGTGTCATAATATCTCCAACTGCTTTCTCTTTCAAGTCTAACACCGCACTGATGATTGTAACTTCATCTTGGTTCAATCGATCGCTAGGACTTGTTCCTAAAGTTTTGTGTAAAGTGACAAGTGTCTTTAGACCAGATTTCTTGTATACAGTTCCGTGATCCTCTCCCAGTAGTTTGTCGAGAAGTTTGGCAGTTGGCCATGCAACAGGTGCTAATAGCCACATAAGACCTAGCACAGGTGGTGCCATAAATGCTCCGATGGAAAGACCATATCGCACACAAATCGATTGAGGGATAACCTCTCCGAAGATAACTAAATCAAATCAACACAACTCTCATCAATGCGAAAACGATATTACGTACCAATTAAGACTGTACTACCAAGAACCGCAGGCCATCCTCCGCCGAGCGACCGATCGAGTACGATAGGAAGCGTTTCGTTGACAATAACATTGCTGAGTAGCAATGTCACAAGAACCCAATGTTTGCCCTTTTGTAACAATCCGTATACCTTTTGCGCATGTCTCTGTTCTTTTCCTTCTCCGGAAGTCGCGATAACTTGCAAATAAACGCCATCTTGTCCCATTAATCTGGATGAAAATTTCTATTAGTATGGGAAATGTGTGAACTTCAATCGAACACTCACGCAATCGTCAGTCCCGCGAAAGCACCTCCAAGTAGAACCAGAACAGCCGCAACTGATAGATATAACCATAAACTTGCATCCTCGGCATCTTTTGGCGCATCCTCTTCACTGGCAATTCCAAGAAAGGCGGTAATAGGAGCGGCGGATACGGAAGTGATTTGGCAGATACTCAAGAACAGAATTTTCGCAAGACCCAAGACGGCAGGCCTTGTAGAAGTGTAGCCATTGCCGATGAAGCTTGAGCGAGGACTTCCGACCATCGATTTTGAGGTCATCTCAACTCTACCTATGATATGTGATGTATTCTCCAATGATCACTGTCCACGACAGTAATTCAATTGGGTGCAGCTCCCTGTATTCTACTCTGTACTGTGGTTAAAAGAGGTGGAGCTTTTTTTCGAGATTCTTTGGGGCTCTTGATACTTATTTAGACTGAGAACTGGGATGATCCGAAGGTTCCCGGCCAAGATGTGGGTACGACGTGGGCAAGCAACGAGCGATAAAAGTGGCAGGTTGGGTGTACGAAGGAAGTAACACGAGTCACGGCGTCAATGTGAAATGGAGATGGGGAATTGAAGAAGGAGGATGTTGAATTGGAATGGAGAACACAGAAGGATAATATTGGCAAGACTCATAACATTATTCGCGAAGGATTCCTATATCAATGTATGTATGTACGGACTGTGGGTGTGTTGCGTGAGGTCAAACTCTCGCCGGTTTGAACAAACAAAACAAAGAAAAGGCATTTAATAGTTAGTTCCTACCTACCTACCTTGGTAAGGTTCCTAATCGGGTTAAGACGTCAGGGGTACACTCTTCTGGCCAATGAAATCAGTTGAAAATACACATGACGACGATGGGCCCCACTTAAATCGGATATGCCTTGGTATCACTAACTCGGTCACTGAGAGGGGGCGGGTGTACAGACTGAAGGGACACTACGTATACGTATACAGAAATCGACTTGGGAATATCTTTTGTGCATTTGTGATATCGGTTGGTATGTCGTGGGAATGCTTACAATGATTCATCAGAGGGTGACCAATGCAAAGATAGATTCTGGTATCATCCTGTTAGTCCCTGCATACTCAGTGGTGCCCCTATATGCGGAGTGTGGTTAGTACTGTTTATTTGAATCACACTTCACTCGAATCACACTTCACGACCTAATCAACTATATCATCACTACAAGACGAACCAGTCAGTCAGTGCTTACGTCAGCCCTTACAGATGCTTCACGTCCTCTGGTCAATTCCTCACATACATAGAATCTCACATTCATCTGCGTACTTTCCTGAGATAGTCTTCGACTCGTGGCAGAAGCTTTATGTTACATCTATTGTCAAGTATGTGTTTGGATCTGACTGCATATTATCTCTTGTCATCCGTCATGAGTACATACCTGCTGCCTTCAAAAGTTTAACATTGAGTGAAAAATCTATCAACCCGCATACCATCAATCCTCGACTGTTTCCCGAAACACTCTTGGATTGAGTTAATCATCAAATCTACTCACGTCCCTTATCACTCACAAGGATGAGCACTAGGGTGTCAAGCCGAGATGATGCGCATGCCGAAGAGATGAAGAGAATATGAGCATACATTCTCGTCTTGGCAAAAGTTAAGTCTTCCTTCTTAGATAAAGAGATGGCAATGATAAGAGCTGAGGTTATTCCCGCGAGGGCCCTGTATAAAATTCGATGTATCAGGTTCTACAAAGTCTCATCGGTCACAAAGATCCTTTGAAATCATAGCGACCTCGGGCTACATTGAAATTAGAGCATGTGAAGTTTCATGGCGTATGTAAATTTTCGCATTTTGCCCACAATTCACATGGAAATCACCTTCATCCAACATATCTAAAGTGTTGAACAATTCAAATACTTTATCCAGATTGAAGGTGGGGTAGCAAGTGCTTTTGTTTGAAACATCGGGGTACACTACTTTCGCTCTGATTTGCTTTTTCTTCCTAGCATTCCTGTTGAAACTTTAATTTTCTCACTTTATCGGAAAGTTATCCGTTTCGGAAGAAAATCATTACAATGCTATAACAAATTTCCTTGCCAAAGTTTCAGAGAATTTGATCATGCAAGACTATTTATCGAAAGAACAGACTCGTTCATCCTGATCTTGGGACACAAAAACCCGTATTATGTTCACGTTTTAGTTTTCTCTCACTTCAAAAAATATTACTCTCAGGCGATGCTCTTCAGAGATGTACAAGCACTTGGTAGCATTGTAAACACGTACGTTGTCGATGGCACCCGGTAAACTCATAAACTTCGAGAGCCTCGTTGAACCGTTTCTGTTCAATCAATCAAAATATGGTCACGGCATTAGCATGTGTGTAAAACTTTGTGTTCAACGCGGAATGTCACCTATGTTTACGTTATCAATTATGCATGGCGCAACTGAGATAGCGATATCAGTAGAGAGCTCGCATTGAGGATTTCATTCGGTTATGATCTAATATCTGCACACAAGTAATGACAAAATTAGTGGCGTTCTTCATCGCCTGCAATTATTGTATATGTCATATTTGATTCTCTCTGGCATTATTAAGTTATGATGTTCATTTTCATTAGATTGCGCCAACCGAAAGATGCTCCTCGCTTACTCCTAATGCCATTATTTTCCCAAAACTCGCAGTGCTCTATACCTCATCACTAACCTAGTAGTGAAAGTATTTATAATCATTCTCTTGTTTGCGCGTCTATTAGGCGTCGATACTCAGCTCTCATAGTTTATAATTGCTGAAGAATGCCAATAGCTTGTTGGCTAAGATTACCTCGAGCCAGTGTTCGTCTTATTAAGAACACTCGCTTTGGCACTATCTCTAGCCACTATTGCAGCCATTATTTGGGCATGAGACGTCTGATCATCACTCAGAGTCAGCAATCGTCTTAGCCCTTGCTCTCTTCGAAGCATGAAATGGGCAGTTCTTGGATTGATATGTTTGGAGTTTTGGCCCTTTGATATTGAATCGCTATATTCAAATCCGGCTTTTGAAATATCCTGATACTGCGATCTATAATTTCTTCGCCGCCTGAACAATGTCATGGGAGCTTTTTCCATGGTGCCCAATCCTACAAAAACCTCTTCACGTTCCACTTTGATTCCGGGACTATCCTCCAGGATACTGGTACTGTCCGCTAGGATACCGGTACTGTCTTCTAGGATACTGGTACTGGCCTTTGGGATACTGGTACTGTCCTCTAGGATACTGGTCGACGTGCGTTGCTTCTTATTAGCAGCCCTGTTCGATTTGGTAGGACGGAAAAATGAGGAAATTTGTCGCTTGTATCTATCATTGGACTTCGTGATATCATCAAGGCTGAAGTTGTAGATAACGGTTGTACCCGACTCGATGCTTTGGGATTGGTTATTTAAGGGAGCCATTTCTTCGATATCAAAGTTGATAATGTCGGTTGTTTGGCTTGTTATTTATGAATTGATCAAAACTAACAGATGTAGATCTGAAAACTGGATGTTTCTTGTAAATAAAGAACTGTTATGTGAGAGAAAGTGTTGTGCTATTCATTCAGTATCTGAGCAAAAGCTTTATAGATATCAATAGTGAATTGCTGGACCGTATATAAATATAATCTCATTACCGTGTCCAAGAATACAGCTTCAAGGTGTTTTGCAATTGTTCATCGATGAAAAATATCAGTGGCCGTAGTTGATCGCTACCGTATTGCTTAATCATTTTGTACGAAGGAGATACTTCCACATGGGTATGAGTGTACACAATGACTTTTCACGGAATAGAATGGTCTTCACAAGTGGCCCTAATGCATAGAATTTTGGCTGTGAGAGGTAGATTCCAAAAATGTGCTTTATGAGGAGATCTCGCTTGTGAATTAATATCTGTCTCGTTTGATTGGGATATTGAGATGTAGAATTGAATGTCTGGGTTTGGTTTATCAACCACACTGAAATGTATAGGAATATCACGTTTCTATATGTTATTATAGAATGTTTATATCATTATATATCTCATCTAATATATTTGTTTTCGGTACAGACTTGATATTTATGTTGATATTCATATTTATATTTATACTGTTCTACATGTGAGTTGATTGGTAGAGATATGAGGTTTTATTAGGAGAATTTCTCGGTTCGGATGGGTTGTTGATGATGGGTATCTGATCATGATTTTTAGAGATTCGACATGTTCAGCTATGTGAGCTCATTAATAGGAAGTATATTTGATATTGTTAAGAGAGGGTTTGGTGATTTGGTTTTGGTGGTTTGGTTATATATTTTATTGTTGTATGATGAAGGATGGTCTTGTGAGTGTTGGAGTTCATCCCAAACTTCATTTATTCCAAGGTTACAGGTTGACTATCCATAATCTGCCAGCCGAGTATACATCACACTTAATCACCGATAAAGCATTTCTCTCTAAGTCACGATGCTTTGCTACTGTTGAGCTAAAGCTCCCTGTTATAAATTTTCAATCTCTGTCATTGTTTGAAGTAATGATTATAAAAGTTAATTGCTGTGCTAGTTCAAGTGTTCTATAAAATGGATCGGTCCTAATATATTGGAGAAAGAAACAATTTTGATAAATTTTTGTTACGATCATATAATGGAGAATATCGATAGAGGTCCAATAATTAGAATAAGAAAGCTAGAGAGGAAAGAGATCCTTAAAGGATTTCTCTATTTTTATATATAAGTTATCACTTAGTTTAAGAGACCAAGCTAGTCTTATTAAACTAAGGTAAGCATAATGAGATATCACCTAAGCATGTGATATCCGTCACATTTTGAAACCCTTGAACGATAGTATCCCAAATTCTAGCCCCCTATATCTCATCTACTTGCAACCCAACAAGATTCCACCCCCGAATTGGCATTTATGAATGCTTTCTCATGAACATGGGATGACAGCGATCAACCTCTGCCCGCAAAGCCTTGGCAGCGCGCCAGATATACAACTCAATGACGTTATCAGAGAGGTTGAACTTATTCTTTTCCCTCAGAAACCTTTCATGGCCATTGATCAAGAAATTTCTTGTCGGTGACTCATAAATATCCGTCCATTCTCTGGTGAATCTCAGTCGAGTAATCCCTCTGCTAACCATTTCATCGGTATGTGCATACCAATACGCTTCGGCTTCGAGGATATTACTTTCGATCATCCCGGCCCACTCGATGATATCCTGCGAGATTGCCGCTTCTTCGGCGGTCTCGGCGCCCAGTGGGATCAAGTGGGGAAACTGGAAACAGAGCAGTCTCTTGTTGTGCTGATACTCTTGATAGCCCGTCTCTGGCACAAATTCTCCCTTGATACATGCATTACACGTACAAGCGAACTTCCATCTTTCGGCAATATTAGCCGCGCGAAAAGAAGCAGTGCCATACACGCCATAATTATGTGTAATTTCCTCTCCCTTCTTGATATCCCGCATCGCTCGGATCGAAATACTATGTTCAGAATTGAACGCACGAGAACAATTAGGTTTACAAGCATGATTAATCCGGGATGCTTTATCGTAGATATAGTTATTATTCGCGGTATCGCCAAATTGAAAAAGCAGATTCATCTCAAAAGAATTGACGGCCCAGCGCTTCATGAGTGGTGTCTCGAGACAGAGCACGGGTTCCTTTCCACAAATGCATAGGCTGGAAAGGGAATCGACTGCTGCTTTTTTGCGGCGCGAAAGCTTGTTGTAGACTGCTTCGCGGCCGGGCCAGGTGGGGCCACCGAGGATGAGGGGCGCTTCGCGCAGGATCTCGGTTTCTTTTGGGATGGCTTGGGTGGCGAACATGCCGACTTGGTTATTCGTTGTGGGTCTTATCTCGAAGAGATGGGGTGAGAAGGATTCTTTGGGGTTGGTTAGTTGGGGTTTAGATGTATGAAGTGATAGGGTTGAGATTGGATTTTTACCTCGTGTGACGACCTCCTGGAGAACTTTCTTCGGTGCAGGGAGGGGAAGGCCATCTTTTTTCTAGTCGTCGTCCTTGAAAGGCTCGAACTTCTCGTTATCCATACTTCCGGTGACGTGGTTTCCATTACCTCTATCTTGATACAAGATCTTTCCATTGTCCCTAGCAATTGCAATATTTCCACCCTGCTTTTCCCCAAGGGCTTTCTCGCTTTCTTTGACTGCAGGGACGATGATTGGGGCGGGCTGAGTATTAGCGGCTACTGCTGCTGCTACTTCTAGGTCTCGCTCAATGGCACCGAAAGTTGAGTTTATGCTCGGTACGTCGTTATTGTTGGTCACAACAATGTTTCCAAATAATTTTGAGAGACGATCCGTGCCAGTGAGTTGGTGAGAGGATGGCATGTTGAAGTTTGAGATATATATCGAGTCTTTGGGGTAAATGGTTGGTATTTAAGCGGACCGAGGTGGAGAAGGAACAAAGTGTAGAAATCTGAGAAAGAGTACAGATACTTTCGAGTGTTGAAGTAGTTTCTGTAAGTTTTCGTGATGTGTGAAGATGATTTCATAAATATGGTGGATCTCGAAAAGTGTATCAAGTTATGTCTCAAGGGAAAATCTTCAGAGTTCCTTAAAATAAGTAGTGTTTAAGTCTGTGTAAATATTATTTGGAACAAGAAATTCTAGACCGGCGTTAAGAAACTCATTTGTACAAAAGAGATTCTGAGTTCATCGTTACAGTACAATATAGTACAGCTCCATTTCACAATAGGCTCTATGATGACCATTTTAGGGTGTATACGGCGTACTTGACTTCGATTTGGATGCATAAGAGGATAAGTGAGTGATTTGAAAGATTTATTTTTGGTATTAGGGTGCTGTAGATGACTCGAGGATGCTGTACTTGGATGGTTTCTGGGATTTAGTAGATTGATGATTTTGTTGGTACGAGAAGGATACGGAAGACGTAGCACCCACGAATATTGTAGGTCCTGTATGTCTAATTGTATTCTGTCTAAAGAGCTAGCTATGTATTGAAAGTAGTAAGCCTTATAAAGGCTTATTAAAAGAGCTAGTTTTTTTGTATTCGCTTAGGGCTTTATTACAGTTACTAAATTACAGTGGTAATTGAATTGAAGTTATTCACTTCATTTACACATTGGGGACTCTTTCTTATGGTTTTCAATTCACAAATGAAAAATAATAAAGCTTCTTTTGCTGGTAAAGTTTCTAATATCTTTTTCCAATGGATCTCATCCTCTCCCTTCCTACTCTCTTTCTATCTACTTCATTGATTTAATACTGACCTTATTTATATCGATGAGATTAATTAATGCTTGACATAGCTTCCCTTTTGTTATCGCATTAACTGGATTAATAGGTCTATCGATTTATATAATCTCAATAATCTTCCTATATTTGTAAAACTATCGAAGTATTATAATATCAATTATCAATCTCTTTTCACTTATTGTATCTAGCTTTATGAGTAAATTGTATAATGACTTTGAATCAATACAAATGATTAATAGTGTTTTCTGATTAAGGATAACGCCGACTATAGCTATAATTGTAGTTATCGTAGGTCATGAGCGCAGATAAAAGGGATAATAGTATATATGTAATAGACAGAGGTGAATTAGACGAAGAGTCTAATATGGGAAGCAGGCTCGGGTGAACGATGAATAGCTTATATGATACGTGTTTTTATTGAAAAAGCATAT
>PHWZ01000793.1:0-10919 GCA_004379285.1 Botryotinia calthae
TTTAAATATAATAATATTGAATACTTTTTTTGAAAGTAATGTTTAAAAGTAGTTCTTAATTTGATTATTATTAGGGTTAATATAAGCTGAGCGATTCTTTACCTTTTTGTTTAATGTGTTTGAATGAATCGCTTTATAATCGGGTTGGTATACAATTCGAAAATTAAAATTAGATAGAAATTCAATTTATTTAATTTATCTTTAATTCAGCATCTTTATTGATATAAAGTATTTGAGGTTTTTGTAATCAATAATAATCTCAAACAATTTCTAAGTTCTATATAATTCGGGTTTCTATTTCTTTAGGAATTTGTGTTACGGGAGCTGCCTCTAGGGTCACGTGGAAGTGTTTAGAGATCTCTCGAGGTGGTTTAGACTAGACTTCAAGTAGGAATTCAATAGAATGATAACTAATTGCAATTCTTGTAACTATAGTAATGAAACTAATAATTGTTTTTAAACACAAAGCTCTATATTGTAATGAAACCCTTTTCTTAATATAGACCTTCGTTTCTATGGGATAGTTTGGATAGCCTGTCTATCCTGTCTATCTATGGATAGCTTGGATAGTCTGTTTATCCTGTTTATCTACGGATAGTCTGGATAGCCTGTCTATCCTATCTATTTATTATATGATATCTATTCTATGATTCCTAATAATCTTTATTACTTATCTAATTTGTATTTACTAGATAATCTGTGATTTAATTATTCTATACTTATAATCTATATTACAATGTAGGTATTTTTGTAATACTATCCCCCTTCTAGATTAGCACTTATTCCAAACATCTATATAATGGAGGTTCCCTATATCAATATCTTAATAATTAATTAGTTGTTTCCTTTTTTTAATATATCTATTAAGTATATCAAAAAACAAATAGAGCAAATATCCTTTGGTTAATAGATTGAAAGATTAGGAATCGAAATAGTTATATATTTGTGTTATAAAAAATCAAATAAATGTTGTATTAGAATAAAAGTTGGTTCTAACGCTGGTTGTTGTGCTGAGTACTATTGGTAGGGTAAAACCTGTGATGTGAGAGAGCGAAATCAAATGCTTTCTGTATCGGACTAGAAATCTATCGATCGCTAACATTAGTATATTCGTAATGAAAAGAAGAAGGCTATAGCTAAAATCCTTCGATTATATAAACAACAGTGATTCTTGGATAAGTGGGAAAAGAAAATGATCGCTGCTGATCTTAATTCTATAGATAAGCTTAATACTTTGAAAAAAAAGAAAAAACTGGAAAAAGAGTGTATGGATAAGGAAACAGTAGATGCCACTACAACCGTTCCTAGTGATTCCCCTTCCTTCGATTTCTTCAATTCTTTGTTGTCTTTGTTGTCTAATATCGAGCTTGAGGCTTTATTAATAGATATAAATACTTCAGATGGAATGTCTGTAGTTTCTTAGGGCAGTTGAGATCCTTCTTGAGTTCTCATATATTTTTTGAATATAGGTAATCCAATCATTTAATCAAATACTTGATCTTGCCTTTAACATATTTGCAATCTAATATTATTTCTACATCGTATATGGTGTTAGGATTGATTAATTCGATTTCTATAAATAACGCATTCGATGCTCCTGGTGGTGCTGGTTCGAACAAGGATATATGAAATACTGAATGAATATTCATTGTGTTTGGTAATTTCAATCGATAATTAATCGTTTCTATTATCTTATCAATCTTGAATGGTCCTAGTTTCTTATAATCGAGTTTATTGTTTGATCTTTTGGTTTCGATGTTTCGTTATAGCAAATAAACTTTATTCTCCTTTTTAAATATAAATTCCATACTACATTTCGTGTTGTAGTAGGCTGTTGTTCTGAATGATATAAATCTTAGATCAAAAGCGAATTGCTTTTGCAAGTCCTTCAACTGTTTGACTTGTATTATTACTGATTTAGTATTTACTTTCTATAATATCGGAGTTTGGTATACTCAAGGATTAAACCCAAAGTTAACATGTGCTAGTGTTATCTTTATAATTTCCGTTTCCGATATATTATATACAAATTATATCATAGATAATAATTCTACCTAATTATTCTATCGATAATTTACATAGCATCTAAGATATACTTTCATTATCTGATTAATTCTTTCAATTTATCCGTTTGTTTGTAAATGAAAAGCTATCGATAGCTTTCTTTTAATACTTATAAGTACTAATAAGATAATCCAGAATTTCGAGGTAAAAAGTTTGTCTCGATCTGAGATTATCTCATCTAGTACTCCGTGTATGCTTACTATAACTCTGAGAAACACATATACTAGCTGTTCAGTATCCCATGTTTCCTTGAATAGTATTATATATAAAAATTTCGTTAGTCTATTTACTATATTGAGTATCGCATTATATTCAATCCCTGTAATAGGATCTTTTGAGAGTAGTAGTTTAACCACAAAGTCCCATGTAATAGACTTCCATAACTGAGAAGGCATATCTAAGGTTTGGAGCTGACTATATGGAGCATGTCTCGAGGATTTGTTCCGTATACAGGTATTACAATTTCCAACAACTTCTTCAACTATTGTTCTCATTTGTAGAAAGTAATTGATTTCCTATATTCTTACAAAAGTCCTTGCAATCCCTTGATGTTCATGTACTGGCAATCCGTATTATTCCGTTACAAATTCCTTAGTCATTTGACTCGGAATATATACCTTCCCTTGGAAATATATAGTATCATCTTCTATAATGAATCCTGATTCTATTGCCTAACGTATATATATAGCTATAGCATTCTTGTTATAATATGATTGGATTTGTTTTCTGAGATAGTTGTCTTCCAATAGGTGTATAGCTGCAAGCTGAGGTACGTTATAAACTAGTGATTCGTCTTCTTTCTTGAATATAGCGTATAATTCGTAAGACTTGTTTTCTTGATATTCTGGTTTTCGGTTAAGAGTATTGGCTTTAGCGTTTTCTAATCCTTTAATATATGAAATTCTAAAATTGTAGTTGACTATAGTCTCCGACTATTTAATCTATCATCTGTTTAACTGCTTTGTTGTAGTGAAGTAAACCAAGTTCTTATGATCTGTATATACCTATACTATATATTTTGATTCTTCCAAATATATTCGCCATTCTCTAAATGCATCCATTATCGCTAGTAGTTTTTTGTCGTAAATTTCGTAGTTTAATTTGACTGGTAATAGTTTTCGAAAGTAGAATGCGATTGGTTGTTATTTCTTATTTTGGCCTGGCTGGTTCAGAACTGCTTCTATAGTGAAATCAGAAGAGTTTGTTTCTATTATAATTTCTTTTTCTGGATTAAATATCAATAGTATTGGCTTTTCTGCTACTGTCTATTTGAGTGTATCAAATGATTCCTGTGTTTTGATTATCTATTCGAAGATTCTCTAATCTTTTTTAGTTAGTATTATTAAGGATATTGTAATTTCTGAATATCTCTTAATAAATTGTCTGTAGAAGTTAATAAATCCTAGGAAGGATTGTATTTCTTTGATAATAATTGATTGTTTTTATTTGAGTATTGCCTTAATCTTATTTTTGCTTATCTTGAACTCTTGGTTTGATACAATGAATCCCAAAAACTCTGTTTTTGTGATATGGAATTCATATTTGCTTAGCTTGTACAACAAATCTGTCTTAGTTAAATATTCGAATATATTGTTAATATCCCTAATGTGTTGAACCTTATTGTTCGAATATATTAGGATGTCATTCAAATAGTATATATAACAAGTATCCAAATATTGTGATAGTATATTATTTATAAGCCTCATAAATGTAACTGGTGTATTAATTAGCCCGAATGGTATAACTTGATATTCGTATAGTTTATATTGTATCTTGAAAGCGGTTTTCTATTCCTCGCCTTCCTTTATTCTGATCAAATGGTAATCATTTTGTAGATCCATTTTGGTAAATATTATTGCTTCGCCTAATCGATTTCTTAATTCTATAGCTAATAGAAGTGGATATCGATCTTTCTTTGTAAGCGTATTAAGCTTTCTGTAGTCCATAACTAATCTCTTAGTATCATCCTTTTTAGATACCTATATAATTGGATTTGCTATTTGGAATACAGATTCCCTGATCTATCCCTTAGCTAAATTGTTATTAATGTATTTCCTGAATGTTTTTAATTTATCAACTAATATTGAATAAATTGAAGTATGCATAGGTATCTTGTCTTCCTTCAATATTATCTCATAATCCTATGACTTGTATTTCAATAAAATCTTATAGTTCCTAGGCTCCTTAAAGATCTGTTTGTATTTTTTGTACTGTTCTAGTATTGTAGGATTCTCTTTTATCTCGATTGCGATTTCGTACCGTGTTGTTGGTTTCTGTATTTGTAGAGGAGATATATTATCCTTTGTTTTTAATGGAGGACTCTGAACTGGGTGTCCTACATCGCCAGTGTTGTTCGCGTTCAACTCTCCTTGATGTGTGTTATATTTTGTAAATGCCTTTAGTGTATCCTTGTGATTGCTTTTGTATTAATCAAATGATACTAATCCTTATATTCAATCTATTTTTGAATTGTAAACCTTCAATCAAGATATCCCTAAGATAATTTATTGTTAATCCAATAATACAACATCAAACTGTATAATCTCTGTGTGCTGGATTATATTTATTTGTATTAGTATTATTTCCTACGAAATCTTTTCATTAGATCCTATTAACTAACTATCAACTAATTGTAATCGATAAGAGTATTGTTTTATCTGAAATGGTATTCCCAAGTACTTTACAGCTTCTAATGTAATAAAATTTTCTGTAGCTTCTAAATCTATTATAGCTGTTTGTGTATATCCATTTATTTTGATCTTATAATATATCTGTTCTGCTTGTCCTATAGCATTTAGCTGTAATATAACTTTATATTCTTCTGCAAAATTATCTATGCCTTTTTATTGTTTTTTAGCTCTCTTTCTCTTTAGAAACCACCCAGTAGCTTTTTTGTCAGATCAGTGAATTCCACAGAATTCTTTATAGCAAGCAGTCCAGCTCATCCTGGCGTATTTTGCTTTTGTCTTTTCCTGAAGACTTTCCTCTGTTATATCTTTTTTCATTATTAAAGGTGTTAAAGTTTGATAATACTTTATTTCCCATAAATCTAAAGCATTCAAACCTTTCTCATTTTTTGGTAATTCTTTATTTAATCGCTATAGTTCTTCGAAAATAATAGTATTAGTATTCTTAAGTAGATCTATATCCTTATAAACTATAAAGGTAGCGTTGAATTGGCCTTTGTTAAACTTAGATCTGAAACTACCTCTTTTTGCTTCTATTTTCTTGCTTCGGCAACTTGCTACCCGATGCCCTGCTTTTCCACATTCAAAGTATAAATTATTCTCTCGTCTTTGTTGCTTCTTCAAATCATTATTATCATTCATATGATATATAGCATCCAATTCCATAGAATCCCTATATCACTATAAATTATATCATAATCTACCCTCATTTTTGTAATAGTATCCTTACTTTTGATTGGCTTAGGGTTTGTAAAATTGCTGATTCTATTTATATTTATATAAACGATTATCAGCTTCAATAAAACTTTTAATTAATTCATTCAGATTCATATTCTCGCTTTCCCTATCGAATTCTAAACATACTTCTGATTTGAGTCCCTTACGGTAATAATTTATGATCACGGTTTTGTTCTATTTAATAATTCCTACATATCTTCAAAACTCTATAACATACTTCAATACTAAACCTGTCTACTTAAGACTAAAAACCTTTTCTTCTACTACCTCTAGCTCATTAAAATTCCTAAAGATTTTTCGAATCTCCATCTTGAATCCTTTAAAACTATTAAAGATTGTTTTAATAAATTACATACAAACTCACTCATCATATTCAAAATAATCGCACAAATATAATTAAATCCATTTGCTTGCTTCTCTTCTGAGATAAGATACTACCCATACACTCTTAGATTCTTTGATAGTGAACTTGTCTTCGTTGAATCTAAAATAAATCTCAAACTATAAAAAGAATATATCGAGTTTCTATCAACTATTTTAATATTTATCAGGTAAAACAATTTTGAGAGTTTTGGTAATAGTAATCTCCTTAAAAGTATACATCATTTCGATATTGTCGATATCGATTGATGGGGTACGTTGTCCTCCTGAAAGATTGATGGAAGCTATATTACGGTTGAATATATTGAATCGATATTTGAAGTAGAAATGATATTCAAAATGTTACAGGAGCTGCCTCTAGAGTCACGTGGAAATATCTAGAAATCTCTCAAGATGGTTTAGACTAGATTTCAAGTAGGAATTCAATAAAATGATAACTGATTGCAATTCTCGTAATTATAATAATGAAACTAATGATTGTTTTTGAGCATGAAGTTTTATATTGTAATGAAACCTTTTCCTTAATATAGACCTTCGTTTCTATGGGATAGACTGGATAGCCTGTCTATCCTGTCTATCCACGGATAGCCTGGATAGCCTGTCTATCCTGTCTATCCATCACATGATACCCATCCCGTGATTCCTAATAATCCTTACTGCTTATCTAACCTGTGCTTACTAGATAACCTGTGACTTAACTACTCTATACTTATAATCCATGTTGCGGTGCGGGTACCTCCGTAACAATTTGATAATAACTAATAGCTTTTTATTATAGATCTTATAATTACATTTAATAATATTATATTTCAAAAACAAATATATAACCAAATAAAAATAATTCTTATTATTATATTATAAAAGTACTCCTCCTGCAGTCTAATCAAATATATCTATTTCAATAACTGTATAATAGTAATAATTGAATATTACTAGAATTAAGATAAAAACAAAAACGTATTTCAGATTTTCGAAAACGTTTTTTTGATTAGTTATTCAATTTTATATATTATTCTTTTTTAATAAGCGATTTAAAGATTTTATAAATTTAAAAAAATCTTAAATAAAATATCAATAAAAATTAAAATTTTTAGGAAGCGTTGAAGGTTTTTTAGTTTAATTAATAACTTCTATTTGAGAATAGTTTTTACTTTGTTGGGATTTATCTCGATATTTCTAGGTGTGATAATTAGATTAAGATATTTTGTTCTCTTTATTTCAAATTTGTATTTTTCGATATCAATTTGTAATTCGATATTGATAAGTCTCTAGATGACTTTATAGATTTGTTTTCAATGATTTGTAATGTTTTTAAAATAAATTAAAATATTATTTAAATAAACTATACAATTCTTATCCAGAAGGTTGAAAAGGATATAATTGATATAATTCTGAAATGAAATAGGGGCATTGTAGAGATTGAATAATATTATTAAGGATTTAAATAAATCGAAATGGATTATAAAAACGATTTTCTATTTATAGTCCTCTGCGATTTGGAGTTTATTGAATACAGTGATAATATCCAATTTGATATAGATTTTAATATAGTATAGGATATCGAGGATTTTTTTAATTAATAATAGGGGGTAGCGATTTTTAATAATGATATTATTTAGATTGTAGTAATTTTAGCAAATTTGAACACTTCCTCTAGGCTTTGCAATTAAAAGAAGAGGAGTAATCAATTGGGAATAGGATTTGCGAATAAATCCTTTGTTTAGATTATCGTTGAGTTATTTACAAATGATTTAAAATTTGATTAAGAATATTAAATGGCTTTTATTGTATAGAAACTTTTCCCCTAATATAATTTCGATTTTGTAATCCTAGAATTGTTGTAGCAAAAGTTTGTTAATAAAAGAAGATAGAAAGCTAGCGAATAAGTTGTAAAACTAGAATAATAATTTGTTTAATATTTCTATTATAATTGATATTAATTAATTAGTTTTTTCTATAAACTTTTTGATATTGTTTTCTATAATATTACGGTATAGTTGGATTGGGTCATTTATTACGATTTAATATAATTCATATATTCTATCCAATTCATTTCAGATTAATCTTATAATATAGGCCTTCCGACCTTTACAAAATTGAATAAAACTATTAGCTATAAAGAATTTTATGTTATTCATTTCTTATCGAATATTCTATAAGATCTTAATTGATTTGATTAATTCCATTAAATAATGTAGTAGTAATGGGGTACTCAATAGGGGTAGAATGTTTAGATTTCGAAGAAGTTTTTTGTATATCTTGATATTAACAACGATTTGTATTAGAACTGGTTTCCGGATTGGCCGATTTAGTATTATTCTTATCCGAATCTCTGTTTCCCTATTAATTTGGTGGATATAATAGCAATTGGAAATAAGTGTAGACTGAAATGAGTTTTTGATTTCAAGTTTTTTTTTTAAGGGTATTGAGAGTAGTGTGATTGGTTCTAGAAGTGTTGATTGATTTAAAAATATAAAAAAGAAAATTTGAAAGCTTTTATCAATAATGTTTTCAATGAAAACTTAGTATAGGATTGAGATAGATTTTCCTTGTATTAGTTGTAGTATAATAGTTATAGGAGTTGAAATATTATTGTAATCTAAAATAATAATTGCAATTACAGTATAATCTGGGCAACAATATTTTGAGTAATAAATAGATATAAACTTAAAAGATATTGCTATCCAATCAATAATAAAATTATAATATTAAAACCATAAAAAATCAAAGATTAAAGAATTAGCGTTAAAGAGGTTAGTGATATAGAATAAGCCGATTTCCTTGTGATTATTAATCCGTAGATCTAATAATACATATTGGAATAGGATATCAATAGTTTCCCCGTTTGCAAGTAACAGATTGTAAACAGTAGGGAACAGTTGTATAAGGATGTAAAGTTTAGAAACCTTGTTTCTATCAATGAATCTATATCCCACAGCTTCGCTATCTATTAAACCAGCGAATAAAATAATCACATAAAATGCGAAAGAAATTTTTGTTAAGATTTTAAAAGATTTATTATTTATTAATCTAAAATACAAAGGATTCTTAGATATAACTAATTTTTTAATATACCTGATAAAAGAATCGAGCTTTCACTTTCTTTCGATTGTATCGAGCCTTCGAAATATCCTCCTAAATCGATTTCTTAAAGATTAAAGGCAATCGAGAAGGTGTACCATATTAATATAGCTAAGAAACGATTAGCGGGTGGGAACGAATTCTGATATAAAGGAGCTATAATATTTCAATAAGATTCTGAGTTTTAGTATTGATTTGTAACAAAACAATTAGTATTCTGATATTGATTTGATATAAAGAAGGGTATAGGGAATTGATTATTATAAAAAGTATATCTTATATTATTAGAATTAACATTACTATTGTATTTTGTATTATTGATATATTTCTTTTTGAAATTACTTTTAATATGATTAAACTTTTTGTAATAAATATAAAGACTAAATTCAAGATATTGTTTGTGAGTATAATAAGAGGAAAAATGTTGTTCTTAATAGACAATATTCAATTGCATAGAATTACTAAAAGGATTTAGTATAGGAGTAATGATAGGAGTTTGTTTTCTATTATAAAACTTTTAATTATAATTGAAATTAATATCTTAGCTCTTTTGTTAATTATCAAAATATATCTTTTCTTTCAAATCATTATAAATACCTTATCATCAAACTATTTATACATCGATATCAATAACAGAAGGTTTGTTAGAACAATTAATCAAAGTATCAATTAGTTTTTGAAAGATTTTGAATTTGAAATCAATAATTTATTACTTAACAGTTTTTTTATAGCGAATAACAAATTACTTGAATTCGATAATGAAATTATCAAATAGAATCTTTCTCATTTTGTATTTATTATAATCTATAAAAACTTTTTGTAAAAGATTAAGAATTTGATATTATTTGTTCAATTCATACCAAATACTTATAACAATCTGCTATTTAAGAAACTAAAGATCGAAATTATATAGATTATCAATAATTATATCAAAATATATCTAATTATTTGTATAGACAGAACCGGAAAGCAGATTAACAAGGAATATGATTTTTTGAAATTCTAACTCATTTTCGTAATCTACAATCAAATAGCGATTGATAATACTACAGAACGATATATATTGATCTTAGCGTTTTGCAATATCTTATTCATCTCCACTAAACTTTTCAAAAGCAGTGAGATATTTTCTGCGAAATAAAATTTACAAATTGTTGCAAATAGCAAATATCAATATTTCAATTATTCTTTTCAAATCATCGATTATTAATTGATCATTAATAATTTAAATTTGTACAACAGTGACTTAATCTTGTAGAAAAGTGATAATCAATTCGACCAACTCAAATACAATTTTAACAGCTACGAAATATACAGTCTCTAGATTATTGAATAAATCTATAAATAAAAAAATATCAATTTTAATAGAATTGATAATATAGTTTAAAAAGTAAAACTCTTGGGGTAGACCTAGTGTAGATATATAGTCAGCTATCTTAGCTCAACAATAATTCTGATTAGTAATATATAATATATAAACAGTAGGTATAATTGCTGTAATTGTATTACACTCGAAATACAACTTCAATAGAACTTCAATAAAATTCTTTATTTGATATGAAAAAGATAAAGTTTGTGATAGCTTCTATATAGATAATACAAACTATCAAGATACTAATAAAGATTTATATTATATTATAAGGGTAGAAAAGCTATAGAAGAATAAGGCCCTATTTATAAAAAGCAGGGCACGCTAGTGGTCTATGCCTAAAGCACGAAGGCAACTACAGAACATGTAGTTAGCACCGTGACAATAATATAATTAATGATTTAATATGAAAATGATTTATTTGATTAATATAATCTTTTGAAATAAATCGAATTAAAATCTAAATCGAATTGATTAGAATATATAATTGTAAAGGATATATAACTATATTATATATATTACCCCACATACTTATACCAGGGGCCTGCGAGCCCCCGGACCCCTTGCTTTTTGAGAAAGTGTTATATAATTATATTTAT
>PHWZ01000794.1:0-10827 GCA_004379285.1 Botryotinia calthae
CGGGAGCTGCCTCTAGGGTCACGTGGAAGTGTCTAGAGATCTCTCGAGGTGGTTTAGACTAGACTTCAAATAGGAATTCAATAGAATAATAACTGGTTGTAATTCTTGTAACTATAGTAATGAAACTAATAATTGTTTTTGAGTACAAAGCTTTATATTGTAATAAAATCCTATTCCTTATATAAACCTTCGTTCTCTTATCATTCTATTAATCCTATTGCGTTTTATCAGGTGAAAGTAATAAGATTCAATAGGAATCCCTAATCCTATTGTGTCCTATTAGGTGGGGGTAGTGGGATTCAGTGGGAATCCCTAATCCCGTGACTTCCTGATCATATGATGCGGTATATTGAATGCCATTGTAATATTATCCCTTTTTTAGCTTAGCACTTATCCCAAGTGTTTATAAAGTGAATTTCTTCTATTTGATTAATTCCGTAGTACTTTCCTTTCTATTGTTATAATATCCGTTATTTGTTTTTCAAAATCTATTGCTAGTTATAAAAATATTTATTTTTGTTCCAAAGATAAAGGTATTATTATATTTTATAAGTGTAATCACTGTTTGAAAAAGAATTTTGAATATCAGATGCTTCCAAATATTGTATGTTGTGGTGAATATATAAAGAGTGTGGGTAGTAGTTGTTATAATATGTATAGTCATTTTGTAAATAATTAGTCTTGTGTTAATTTTGAGGAGGAATGTTTTGAGTTCGAGGAAGAGAAGGTTGCAAATGCTATAATTGAAGCAGTTGCTTGGTTGGTTCGTTTACAAAATCAGAAGTGTATTTTGTGGGAAAAGGCTAGCAAAATGCTTCAATATGACCTTCATACGATTGAAGCTTTCGAAGAGTTTGAGGCTGAGGAACAGCGATTAGAAAATGAGTGTGTCGAAAGGGAAAAGGAAGCAGCGTCTGTTTCTGTTGCTGGCCCTAATAACGGTTCCTTTTTCGATTCTTCTTCTTTGGATCCTTTGCTCCTAGCTTCAATAAATTCTCCCTCTTTCTGGGCAAATCAGGATATTTCTGGTGGAATGCCTTCAGCTTCTCAAAGCAGCTGAGGTCTCTCTTAAATTCCTATATATTTTTTGAATATGAGTAGTCCAATTATTTAATTAAATATTTGATTTTGTTTCTAATATATTTATAATCTAATATTGTCTCTATATTATATATAGTGTTAGGGTTGACTGATTCGATTTTTGTAAATAACACATTTGGTATTTCTAATGGTACTAATTCAAACAAGGATATATGGAATACTGGATGGATATTTATTGTGTTTGGTAATTTTAATCAATAATTAATTGTTTTTATTATTTTATTAATCTTAAATAGTCCTAATTTCCTATAATCGAGTTTATTGTTTGGTCTTTTGGTCTCAATGTTTCATCACAGTAGATAAACTTTATCCCCCCCTTTAAACATAGATTTCATATTAAATTTCAAATTGTAATAGGCTACTGTTTTAGATAATATAAATTTTAGATCAAAAGCGAGTTGTTTTTGCAAGTTCTTCAATTGTTTGATTTGTATTATTATTGATTTGGTATTTACTTCTTATAATATCGGAGTTTGGTATGCTTGAGGATTAAACCCAAAGTTAACACATGCTGATATTATCTTTATGATTTCTGTTTTTGATATATTATATGCAAATTGTACTATAGATAATAGTTCTACCCAATTATCTTATTGATAATTTATATAGCATCTAAGATATGCTTCCATTGTCTGATTGGTTCTTTCTATTTAACCATCTATCTATAAATGGAATATTATTGATAGCTTTTTCTTAATACCCATAAATGTTAATAAAGTAATTCAGAATTTCAAGATAAAAAGCTTGTCTCGATTCGAAATTATCTCATCTAATACTCCGTGTATACTTACTATATTTCAAAAGAATACATATACTAGCTGCTCAGAATTTCATATTTCCTTGAATGATATTATATAAGCAAATTTCATTAGTTTATTTATTATATTGAGAATTACATCGTACTCGATTCCTATAGTAAAATCTTTGGAGAATAGTAGTTTGATTATAAAATTCTATATAATAAACTTCTATAGTTGAGAAGGCATATTTGGGGTCTGAAGCTGACTATATGGAGTATATTTCAAGGATTTGTTCTATATACAGGTATTACAATTTCTAATAACTTTTTCAACTATTATTCTCATTTGTGGGAAGTAATTGATTTCTTGTATTCTTACAAAAGTCCTTACAATCCCTTGGTATCCATGTGCTGGTAGTTCGTATTGTTCCGTCACAAATTCCTTAATCATTTGACTCGGAATATATACTTTCCCTTGGAAATATATAGTATTGTTCTTTATAGTGAATCCTAATTCTATTGCTTTATATATAAATATAGCTATAATATCCTTGTTGTAATATGATTAGATTTGCTTTCTGAAATAATTGTCTTCCAATAAATGTATAACTGTAAGTTGAGATATATTGTAAATTAGTGAATCGCTTTCCTTTTTAAATATAGTATATAATTCATAAGATTTGTTTTCTTGATATTTTAATTTTCAGCTAAGAGCATCAGCTTTAGTGTTTTCTAATCCTTTAATATATGAAATTCTGAAATTGTAATTGGCTATAATCTCCAATTATCTAACCTGTTGTCTATTTAACTACTTCGTTATAATAAAGTAAATCAAGTTCTTATAATCTGTATACACCTATACTATATATTTTGATCCTTCCAAATATATTCGCTATTCCCTAAATGCATCTACTATCACTAGTAATTCTTTGTTGTAGATTTTATAATTTAATTTGGCTGATAATAGTTTTCGAGAATAGAATGCGATTGGTTGTTATTTCTTATTCTAGTCTGGCTGGCTTAGAACTGCTTTTATAGCGAAATCAGAAGAGTCTGTTTCCACTATAATTTCCTTTTTTAAATCAAACATCAATAGTATTGGCTCTTCCGCTATTGCTTGCTTGAGTGTATCGAATGACTTTTATGCCTTGATTATCTATTCGAAGATCCCCTAATCTTTTTTTGTTAGTATTGTTAAGGGTATTGTAATTCCTGAATATCCCTTAATAAATCGTTTATAGAAGTTAACAAATCCTAGGAAGGATTGTACTTTTTTGATAATAATTGACTGCTTCTATTCGAACACTACCTTAACCTTGTTTTTGCTTATCTTGAGCCTTTGGTTTGATATAGTGAATCCTAAAAACTCTATCTCTACAATATGGAATTCGTATTTGCTTGGTTTGTATAGCAAATCTGTCTTAGCTAAATATTCGAATATATTGCTAACATCCCTAATATGTTGAACCTCATTATTCGAATATACTAGAATATCATCCAAATAGCATATACAACAAATATCTAAATATTGCAATAGTACATTATTCATAAACCTTATAAATATAGCTGATGCATTAGTTAGCCCGAATGACATAATTTGATATTCGTATAGCCCATATTGTATCTTGAAAGTGGTTTTCCATTCTTCGCCTTCCTTCATTCTAATCAAATGGTAACCATTTCGTAGATCCATCTTGGTAAATATCGTAGCTCCGTCTAATCGATCTCTTAGTTCCGTAGTTAATGGAAGTGGATATCGATCCTTCTTGATAAGCGTATTGAGCTTCCTGTAGTCCACAACTAGTCTCTTAGTACCATTCTTTTTAGATACCCATATAATTGGACTTGCCATTTGGGATACGGATTCCCTAATCCATTCCTTGGCTAAATTGTCGTTGATATATTCACTGAGTGTTTTTAACTCATTGGCTGATATTAAATAAATTGGGATGTGCACAGACATCTTGCCTTCCTCCAATATGATCTTATAATCCCATAGCTTGTATTCCAATAAAACCTTATAGTTCCTAGACTCCCTAAAAACCTGTTCGTATTTTCTATACTATTCTAGTATCGTAGGATTCTCTTTTACCTCGATTACAATTTCGTACCATATCATTGGCTTCTGCATTTGTAGAGAAGATGTACTATCCTTCACTCTTAATAAAGAACTCTGGATTGGATATCCTACATCACTAGTGTTATTCGCGTTCAACTTTCCTGAACACATATTACATCTCGTGGACACCTCTAACATATCCTTGTGATCACTTTTACACTAATCGAATAATACTAATTCTTGTATTCAATCTATTTTCGGATTGTGAACCTTCAACCAAGGCATCCCTAAGATGATCTGTTGTTGACCCAATGGTACAACATCAAGCTGTATAACCTTTGTGTACTGGATTATACTCATTTGTACTGGTATTGTCTCCTGCGAAATCTTTCCATCAAACCCTGCTAGCTGGCTATCAACTAACTGCAATCGGTAGGAGTATTATTTCGTTTGAAATAGTATTCCCAAGTACTTTATAGCTTCTGGTGTAATAAAATTTCCTATAGCTCCTGAATCTATCATAGCTGATTATATATATCCATTTATTTTGACCTTGTAATATATCTATCCTACTTGTCCTGTTACATTCAGTTATAATATAATTCTATATCCTTTTACAAAATTATCGGTACCTCTTCGTTGTTTTTTAACTCTCTTTCTCTTTGGAAACCACCCGGTGACTTCTTTGTCAGATCAGTGAATTCCGCAGAATTCTTTATAGCAAGCAGTCCAGCTCATCCTGGCGTATTCTACTTCTATTTTTTCCTGAGGACTTTCCTTTGTTATGTTTTCTTCTATTACTGAAGATATTAGAATTCGATAATACTCTATTTCCTATAGATCTAAAGCATTCAAGCCTTCCTTATTTCTTGATAATTCTTCATTTAATCGCTATAGTTCTTCGAAAGTAGTAGTATTAGTGTTCTTAAGTAGACCTGTATCCTTATAAGATATGAAGGTAGTATTGAATTAGCCTTTACCAAACTTAGATTTGAAATTACCTTTTCTTGCTTCTGTTTTCTTACTTCAATAGCTTACTGCCCGATACCCTGCTTTTCCATATTCAAAGTATAAATTATTCTCTCGTTTTTGTTGCTTCTTTGGATCGTTGTTATTATTTGTATAATGTATAGTATCCAATTCCATAGGATCCCTATATCACTATAGATTATATCATAATCTACCCTCATTTTTGTGATAGCATCCTTGCTTTTAATTGACTTAAGATTTATAAGATTACTAATTCTATTTATATTTGTATAAACAATCATCGGCTTCAATAAAGCTTTTGATTAATTCGTTCAGATTCATACTCTCACTCTCCCTATCAAATTCTAAACATACTTCTGATTTGAATCCCTTACAATAATAACTCATAATCACGATTTCATCCTATTTAATAATTCCTATATATCTTCGAAACTTTATAACATACTTCAATACTAAACCTATCTACTTAAGACTAAAGACCTTTTCTTTTACTACCTCTAGCTCATTAAAGTTCCCAAAGATTCTTCAGATCTCAATCTTGAATCCTTCAAAACTATTAAAGATTGTTTTGATAAATTACATACAAACTTACTCGTTATATTTGAAATAATTACGCAAATATAATTAAATCCATTTGCTTGCTTCTCCTCTGAAATAAGATACTACCCATACACTCTTAGATTCTTTAATAATAAACTTGTCTTCATTGAATCTAAAATAGATCTCAAACTATAAAAGGAATATATCGAGTTCCTATCGACTACCTTAATATTTATCAGATAAAGCAATCTTGAGAGTTTCGATAATAGTAATCTCCTTAGGAGTATCCATCATTTTGATATCGTTGATGTCGATTGCTAAAGTATATTGTCCTTTTAAAGGATTAATAAAAGCCATATTACAATTAGATATATTGAATCAATACTTAAAGCAGAAATAATACTCAAAGTGTTATAGGAGCTGTCTTTAAAATCATATAGAAGTATCTAAAGATCTCTCGAAATGATTTAGACAAAACTTCAAATAGGAATTCAATAGAATAATAACTAATTACAATTCTAATAACTATAATAATAAAACTAATGATTATTCTTAAACACGAAACTCTATATTATAATGAAATCCCATTCCTTATATAAACCTTCATTCTCTTATCATCCCATTGATCCTATTGTGTCCCATCAAATAGGAGTAGTGGGATTCAGTGGGAATCCCTAATCCCATTGCGTCCCATTAGGTGGGGGTAGTGGGATTCAGTGGGAATCCCTAATCCCGTGACTTCCTGATCATGTGATGCGGTATATTGGATGCCATCGTAACACAAGACTGAGATCCGAAGAATCTTTGGGAATTCTAATGAGCTAGAAATAATAGAAGAAAAGATCTTCAATCTCAAATAGACAGATTCAGCATTGAAGTATGCTACAGAGTTTCGAAGATATACAGGAACTATTAAATGGAACAAAACCGCGATCATGAATCACTACCGTAAGGGACTCAAACCAGAAGTATGCTTAGAACTCGATAGGGAGAGTGAGAGTACAAATCTGAATAAATTAATCAAAAGCTTTATTGAAGTTGATGATTGTTTATATAGATATAAATAGAATCAGTGATTCTATAAACCTTAAGTTAATCAAAAATAAAGATACTATTATAAAAATGAGAATAGATTATAATACAATTCATAGCGATATAGGGATTCTATAGAATTGAATACTATATATTATGCAAATGACATCAATAATTCGGAGAAGCGATGAAGACGAGAGAATAACTTATACTTTGAATGTGGAAAAGCAGGGTATTGGGTAGCAAGCTGTTGAAGTAAAAAAACCGAAGCAAAAAGAAGTAGTTTTAAATCTAAGTTTGATAAAGGCTAACTCAATGCTACTTTTATATCCTATAAGGATATAGGCCTACTTAAGAATATTAATACTATTATTTTCAAGAAACTACAACAATTAAATAAAGAATTACTACAAAACGAAGAAGACTTGAATGCTTTAGATCTATAGGAAATAGAGTATTATCAAACTTCAATACCTTCAATAACAGAAGAAGATATAATAGAGGAAAGTCCTTAGAAAGAGATAGAAGCAAAACATACCAGGATGAGCTGGACTGTTTGCTATAACGAATTCTACGGAATTCATTGATTTGATAAAGAAGTTACCGGGTGGTTTCCAAAGAGAAAGAAAGCCAAGAAACAACAAAGAGGTATTAATAATTTTATAGAAGGATGTAGAGTTATATTACAATTAAATGTAATAGGACAAATAGAATAGATATATTGTAAGATCAAAATAAACGGATATATACAAACAGTTATAATAAATTCAAAAGCTATAGGAAATTTTATTGTATCAAAAACTGTAAAGTATTTGGGAATACCATTTCAGATAAAACAACACCCTTATTGATTGCAATTAATTGATAGTTAGCTAACAGAATCTGATGGAAAGATTTTGTAGGAGATAATACTAATACAAATAAGTATAATCCAGTATACAAAGATTATATAACTTGATGTTATACCATTGGATCAACAACAAATCATTTTAGGGATGTCTTAATTGAAGGCTTATAACTCGAAAATAAATTGGACACAAGGATTAATATTATTTAATCAATGCAAAAGTGATCACAAGGATACGCTAGAGGCATCTGCGAGATATAACACATGTCAAGGAGAATTGAATACAAACAATATTAGTAACATAGAACATTTAGTTTAGGGTTCTTTATTAAAAACAAAGGATAATATATCTCCTCTACAAATGCAAAAGCTAACAGTACAGCACGAAATTGTAATCAAGGTAAAAGAGAATCCTACAATATCAAAACAGTATAAGAAATACAAACAGATCTTTAAGAAGCCTGGGAATTATAAAGCTTTACTGGAATACAAGCTATGGGATCACGAGATAATATTGGAGGAAGGCAAGATGTCTATGCATATCCCAATTTATTCAATGTTAGTTGATAAATTAAAGATATTTAGGGAATATATTGATGATAATTTAGTCAAGGGATGGATTAGGGAATCCGTATTCCAAGTGGCAAGTCCAATTATGTGGGTATCTAAGAAGGATGGTATTAAGAGATTAGTTGTGGATTATAGGAAGCTTAATATATTTATTAAGAAGGATCGATATCCATTTCTATTAGTTATGGAACTAAGAGATCGATTAGGCAGAGCTACGATATTTATCAAAATGGATCTACGAAATGGTTACCACTTGATTAGAATGAAGGAAGACGAGGAATGGAAAACCGCTTTCAAGATACGATATGGGTTATACGAATATCAAGTTATACTATTCGGGCTAACTAATGCACCAGCTACATTTATAAGGCTTATGAATAATGTATTATTGCAATACTTAGACACTTGTTATATATGCTATTTGAATGACATTCTAATATATTCGAACAGTGAGGTTTAACATATTAGGGATGTTAATAATATACTCGAATGTTTAGCTAAGACAGATTTGCTGTATAAGCTAAGCAAATGCAAATTCCATATCACAGAGATAGAGTTTTTGGGATTCATTGTATCAAGCCAAGGGCTCAAGATAAGCAAAGACAAGGTTAAGGTAGTGCTCGAATAGAAACAATTAACTACTATCAAAGAAGTATAATCCTTTCTAGGATTTGTTAACTTCTATAAACGATTTATTAAGGGATATTTAGGGATTACAGTATCCTTAATAATACTAACGAGAAAAGATTAGGGGATTTTCGAATGGATAATCAAGGTATAAAAGTTATTCGATATATTCAAACAGGTAGTAGCAGAAGAGCTAATATTATTAATATTTGATTCAAAGAAAAAAATCATAGTGGAAACAGACTCTTCTGATTTCGCTATAGGAGTAGTTTTGAGTTAGTTGGGTTAGAATAAGAAATAGTAATCAATTGTATTTTATTTTCGAAAGCTATTATTAGTCGAATTAAATTACAAAATCTACAACAAAGAATTACTGGTGATAATGGATGCATTTAGGGAATAACGAATATATTTGAAGAAATCAAAAATATATAGTATAGGTATATATAGATTATAAGAACTTGATTTATTTCATTATAATGAAGTAGTTAAATAAATAATAGGTTAGATGGTCGAAGATTATGGCTAACTATAATTTTAGAATTTTATATATTAAAAGATTAGAAAATATTAAAGCCAATGTTTTTAACCAAAAACCAAAATATTAAAAAAACAAGTTTTACGAATTATATACTATATTCAAGAAAAAAGGTGAATCACTAGTTTACAATATATTTCAGCTTACAGTTACATATCTATTAAAAGATAACCATCTTAAAAAGTAAATCTAATTATATTATAACAAGGATGTTACAGCTATATATATATATAAGATAATAGAATCAGGATTTATTATAGAAAACGATATTATATATTTCCAAAAGAAAGTATATATTCCGAATCAAATGACTAAGGAATTTGTAATAGAACAACATGGGTTGCCGGTATATAGACACCAAGGGATTGCAAGAACATTTACAAGAATATAAGAAATCAATTACTTCCTATAAATGAGAATAATAATTGAAGAAATTATTAGAAATTGTAATATTTGTATACAAAACAAATCCTCGAGACATACTCCATATAATTAGTTTCAAATTCCAGACATACCTTTTCAACTATAGAAATTTATTATATAAAACTTTATAGTCAAACTACTATTTTCAAAAGATTCTATTATAGGAATTAAATATAATGTGATACTCAATATAATAAACAAACTAACAAAATTTACATATATAATACCATTCAAAGAAATATAGAATACTGAGCAACTAATATATATATTCCTTCGAAACATAATAAATATACACGAAATACCAAATGAAATAATCTCGAATCGAAATAAACTCTTTATTTCGAAATTCTAGATTACTTTATTAGCACTTATAAATATTAAAAGAAAGCTATCGACAGCTTTTCACCCATAAATAGATAAACAAACTAAAAAAACCAATCAGATAATAAAAGTATATCTTAAATACTATATAAATTATCAACAAAATAATTGAGTAAAACTATTATCTATAATATAATTCATATATAATATATTGGAAACAAAAATCACAAAAATAATATCAGTATATACTAATTTTGGATTTAATTCTCGAGTATATCAAACTCTAATATTATAAAAAATAAATACCGAATCAGTAATAATACAAATCGAATAATTGAAGGATTTGTAAAAACAATTTGCTTTTAATCTAAGATTTATATTATCCAAAACAGTAATCTATTACAATACAAAACATAATATAAAACCTACATTTAAAAAAAAGAATAAAGTTTATTTGCTACAATAAAACATCGAAACCAAGAGATCAAACAATAAACTCGATTACAGAAAACTAGAATCATTTAAGATTAATAAAATAATAAAAACAATTAATTATCGATTGAAATTATTAAATATAATAAATATCTATTTAGTATTTCATATATCCTTACTCGAATCAGCACCACCAGGAACGCCGAATACACCATTTATAAAAATCGAATCAGTCAATCTTAACACTATATATAATGTAGAGACAATATTAGATTGCAAGTATATTAGGAACAAAATCAAATATTTAATCAAATGATTAGATTACCTACACTCGGAAAACACATAGAAACTCAAGAAGGATCTCAACTGCTCTGAGAAACTATAAGTATTCCATCTGAAGTATCCATATCTGCAAATAAAGCTTCGAGCTCAGTATCAAATAACAAAGGCAACAAAGAATCGAAGAAATCGAGGGAAAGGGAACCACTAGGAACAATTGCAGTGGCATCTTGTTACGGGAGCTGCCTCTAGGGTCACGTGGAAGTGTCTAGAGATCTCTCGAGGTGGTTTAGACTAGACTTCAAGTAGGAATTCAATAAAATGATAAC
>PHWZ01000795.1:0-10777 GCA_004379285.1 Botryotinia calthae
CAAGACAAATATTTTATTTGTATTATTATATATTTGAATAACTAATTATAATTTTCGCAATTAAGTAATTATATCTTTATTTTTGATTTCATCAACAAATCAAGATCTAAAAATATATAATCCTGGGGGAATTTTAGAAATAGAAATGATTTTGAAAATATCTTTTTCTATAAAACTATCGATTTCTTTTTTTCAAGATTCCTTGTATTCAAATTTCAAAGGATCAATAGAAAAGTGATCGATATAATTATTATATTTATTTTAAATAAAAATACAAAATTGAAGAATTATTATCTATAAGATTGATTATAATTGAAGTTATATATCCTTAAATATAATAGTAATAAATTTTTCGAGATTTCTGTTATATATAATAATACCCGAAGGAGATTAAATATTTGTATTATTCTACAAAATTGTATTATTATCAATTTGATTAATTTGATTATCTTGATTATAGATATTCTAATTGTTGATAGTTTGATTGTTCTAATTAAATTCTATTTTATTAGATTCTATCTTATCAAACTTTACTATATTAGGTTTTACCTCATTAATATTTCTATAATATAATTTGATTGATATAGATCTGAATTTTGTAGGTTCACTAAGTAAATCAATAATACAAGTTTCATTCTTTATAGCTACTAATAGAAATAATCCCTTTTATTTATTTGAAATAGTTTTATTGTTTTCTCTTTACACTAATATATTATTATTCAATAAAAGAATATAAAAAGTAGTAATTGATAATTTATTTTTTGTATTCAAAACATTTCATATTTTTATTACATTATATAGTTTACAATTTTTTTTTATAATCTTTAATATTGTTATTATACATTATTGAATTATAACTATTAATAAATCAATATCGATCAAGTAAAGAAATACTTCGAAAACAAGTAATTATCACGGTGCAGGGGATAGGTGCTAGGTAAGATGTATGATATTCTACAAGGATGGAAGAAGGCACTGGATGAGCGCCGACTATATAGAGTATGGATGTCTAAAGCATTCACAAGATTACTGTTCGTGCAAACGAAGTGAGAAGGATACAGATGACGTAGTACCTACGGTGTTCGTAAGTCCTAATTGTCAATTTTGTATTCAGTTTAAAGAACTAATTACTTGTTTATCCATAGTTTTTAAATAGAGAGCTATAACGATGCGAAAGAGCTAGTCTTTTTTGCATTCGCTAAGAGCTTTATTGTAGAAGATTATTTACTTAAATGATGATCATTAGGATTAATCACTTGTTCATACATTCGGAACTCTCTTTATGATCTTTTATGTGTAAAGTCAAAAATGATACTCAAACTGAGAAAATACTGGATTCTTTTGGATGAGGTTCTTTGTTATTCCTTTCTTCCAATTCTTCTATCTCTTTCTGTTTTGTTCATTCTATTTATTCTAAGTTCTTTCTATTCATTTCATTGTTTTGATATCAATTTTGTTTATATCAATTAGATTCTTTAATGTTTAATACGGTTTTCCTTTTGTCATTGTGTTTGCTGGATTAGTAGTGTTGTCGATCTATATAATTTCTGTGATTTCTTTGTGTTTGTATGATTGATATAGTGTTATAATATTGATTATTAGTTTTTTCTTATTGGTTGTATCTAACTTTGTGAGTAAATCATATAACGATTTTGAATTGGTGCAGATGATTAATGGTATTCTCATATTGAGAATCGTGTTGATTGTAGAAACGATTGAAGTATTGATATTGAATCTTTGAACTAAAGTATATAGCTCTGAAGCTAGTATGTTGCGAGTGATTTTCTTGTATTTAGTAGATAACCAATGAATGATATTAGTATTGTTGTATTTATTTATTATTGTAATGATGTAGTTGATTTGGGATGAATAGTCTTTGTTGTTGGTAAAAGAGGTATCAGTGAAAACGATTAGTTTGAATGATTTTAAATCGAATGGAATGTAGTTTAAGTTTTTGGAGGTATTTTCTTTTTATTAATTGATATGCTTGTTTAGTGTTATAATATTATCCTTGCTTGGATTTGTTGTTTGTACTGTAGTTGATAAGTCGAAAGAAGATTCGAGCTGGTATATAGTTGTTATGTATGCTTTGCGAGCTTGTTGAGTAATGTATTGATTATGTGTGGATGCGTTCTTTCGAATTTTTTTATGTATTCTAGTAATATTCATTGATTCTATTGAAACAGGCTTGAGATTCATATATTGTCTTTCCTGATTGAAATAAATATTGTTTTTCTTGAGTATGAGAACAATGCCATTGAACTTCAATGGATGATTAGTTATCAGTTCCTTATGGTCTTTTGCAATGAGATTAGTATTCTTAAATTGTTGTTGTTCAGATTAAACAAATTTCTTGTTAGCAATAATAAGAGTATTATTAGTTTGGAGTTTTACGATATCGAAACCAATATCTTCTTTGTTTGTAAACAAAAGGCAGGAGTTGTATGTTGATTATTGCATCATTAGTTTCTCATAATGGTGAGTGTGGTATGTCTTGTATTAGTGATTTCTTGTTTCAGGAATATCATATAGTGGTTTGACAATCAATAGAATCTTTTCGCCTAGGAGATTCATTTCTTCTAAAAAGTGAGTATAGAAAATTCGATGTAGATTTGAAGTGGATTGAGTATATGCTTGTATAATATCTTGAATATATATATTTATATTTTTATCTTTTTTTGTACACACAGTTAGCAATATAAGTATTCATTAACATGATTGTTGAATCGTTAATAATTATATCAAGACAGATACTTTGTTTGTATTATTATATACTTGAATGATTAATCGTGATTTTCGGAATTCAATGATTGTACCTTTATTCTTGATTTCATTAACGAATCGAGATTTGAAAATACATAATCCTAAAAGAACTTTAGAAATAGAAACGATTTTGAAAACACCTTTTTCCATAAGACCATCGATTTCTTTCTTTCGGGATTCCTTATATTCAAATTTCAAGGGATCAGCAGAAAAGTGATCGATATAATCATCGTATTCGTTCTGAATGAAAATACAAAATTGAGGGATTACTATTTGTGGGGTTGATCATAATTGAATTTGTATATTTTTTATTTATTTATTTAAAGTGATTAACATCTAATATTTAACCTCCCAGGGGGTATTCTAAATGTATTAGGGAGTGGGCCTATAGTATACAAATATACCTGCTGTTTATAGTAGTATAATTTTAATTAATTGGAGAGATCGATATTTCTATTATTCCCTTATTTGATCCTGTTTTTTAACAATCCGGCAACTGTTTTGATTTAAGGATTAGTATGTTTATTATAAAATTATTTTGTTTGAGTATTATTTGAATATTGTTAGAGAATAAAACTAATCGTAATTGATTGGGAGAGTGTTTAGTGTGTATATAGTAGATTAATACATTTTTCTAATTAGTAAGAAAATGGGAGAAAGGATGTTTAGATTTCTTAATGTGAATGGGTTTTTAGTTTAATATTTTATGTATAATTTGGATAGATTTGGGTGTAGAATTTAGAGTTGGCAAGTAGTTTGGTAAATTTATTCTAAGTATGTATAATATGTTTAATATATGTGATTGTATTCTATTTGGATTACAATTGGCTTAGTGTTAGTAGTTAGTTAGTATATGTAAGGTTGTTAGTTGAGTATTGGAAAAAGTGTATTAGGCATTTTGAACTTTTGTATGTATATTTGTTGAAGCTATTTTTATAATTAAATCTGATGTGATAAGCTATAAAGTCCTTATAACCGATTTGTATTGCTAGAAGTTTGTATAAAATTTTGCGGGGGAATTTGAGACTTATTGATTCCGAAATATTATATACTAATTTCTATATATTATAGATTTCAGAAATCAAACCTTTCTTTAATAATCATTATCTCCCTTCTGAAAATAGACATTTGGATTATAGGATTGAGCGAGAACTATTGATAATAAGGAGGTGAGATGGATTTATATTTATAGGCCCAGCTATGCCCTGATTGGCTAAGTGATCAGTTGTTTTGTTGCCCTTTATTTCGATATATCCAAAAGATTATTTGATTACAATATCATAGTTTTTTATTGCTTGATGGTATTTGTGATAAGCCTATTAGGAGGAATTAGCGGCTTTCCTTCGTATACCCCAGATCACAAAGATACTATCAATACATATCCAGATACAACCCCGATAAAGGTATTTAATGATTTTCAAAAATCGCTTTAGTCCATACTATATATCAATTGCTTCTGTATCAAAGATATACAATTAATCGTATACACAGCTATACCTATTATCAATTTATTGCTTACCTTGATAAATTACAAAGCCGAAACTTATATAATAACTCTTTTCATTATATTACTTAGATTTATTAGAAAATATAATATATTCTTTTTGTAAAAACAGATTCCATTACTTTTTGAATACTTTTTCAATATTCTTTTTGTTTAGCTCATTTATTGGATCGCTGTGGCAATCTGGGGAGAAATATAGCCTTAATAGTTTGAGATATTCAATTATAAGGATTGCTTACTCTATCCTCTATAGCTTAATAAAAGGACTTTTTAGAGAGCCTAATTCTCATCCTTTTTTCCTAATATATGATTTTAGTTACTCTATTAGTGGATATTATATATCTACTATTTGGAATCTAAAAACAAATCTTAACTACACTTGCTCAAATACAACAATCCCTACCGATAAGCCTACTTTTATAATGAGTATAATCACTAGGGTAGTTTTATAAATAGATAATACCCTATATACTGTATTGTAAATCGTTTTGTTGATAAAATCAATATATCTTTTAATCCCGATATCAATTGAAGTATAGTTTATATTTGGAAATTGTTTGTACAATTCATCGAATTATATTTCAAAGCTAAAAAGAGCAATAGAGAATACACAAATAATAATTGCTTTTTGTAGATATACCACGGATAAGCTGTGTATTGTATATATTATTGATTAGATGTAAATTACAATATATATAACTTTTGTGACTTGCGTTTTGATATATTATAGAAATATAAAATGGCAATTGAAGTAGATGCCAAGTTATTACAGGGTTGACTATATTCCATCAATAATTCTAAGCGGGGTTAAGATAATAATTAGATCTAGATTAATTCTTATAATAAAATTCGCTACTTTGTATTTCCTTAATATATAAAGTATTTCGAATTTTTTTAAAGCAAAAAAGACCTTGTTTTTATTACTCTATCGTAAAATATATTAAATAATTTTTTGAAGTATTTGTATATTTGTAGATAAATCTTTAGATATATGATATATAATTATATTGTTAATATATCCGAAATATTATAATTTATTTTGATTGAATAATTCAACAAAGTAGAGAGTATAAAGGATTAAGGAAAGTAGTAATCCCTGTGAAGTATTATAAGTTATTAGGAATTCTTTAATTGTAATCCCCTCAAACTATATACACATATGTTTTTCTAACAAAAAGGAATCGATAAAATACAAAAGCGCTATAAGCCACCTTTGCTTTTTTATATATTATAAAAGATATTATTTAAACAAGACATTATATATACCTTGTATATCTATTATCACTAGAGTGATTACTTTATCGATAGTGAGAGCTAGCTCGGTGTTATGGGTAAAGGTAGTTGTAAGATCAATGCCGATTCTTTTTGATAACATATTATAATATTGCGGACTAATTACTTTGAATTTTATTATAAATCATATAATCTGATTAACAATATATTTTTCTAATCCTTTACTAATATATAATATCAAAGCGATTAGCCTTCACAATCTCGACAATAATCTATCTTTTTTATTTACTTTTGATAGTATAATTACCTCGGTTAATTTTCATACATTTGGATAATAATTAAATATTAGATAAATTGTAAAGATTTTGTAAATCACATTCTTGATACTCGATTAGTATGTTTTGAGAAGACAAATAATTATTCGATTGATTTCTGGTGATATACTTTTGATTTCAATTATATACGTTTTCACTTCTTTTATAATAATTGTTTTTTTTTATAACAATATTGCTTAAATTGCTTATCCTTGAAATAGATCACATTATAAATCATCCACTACTTTGAAGCGATTAAGGATTATTATAAATAATACTTTAGCTTTTTTTTTAGTATTAATGATTTTTTGTTTATTGATTATTAGAGGGGGAGATTTGAAAATAGTTTCTGATATTATTTTATATCAATTTATGATTTTATATAACTTTTGATTGTCTTTTATATTATTTAAGCGTTTAATCTAATAGGCTTGTTTTGATGCTTTTATTATCTTTTATAGAATATATTGTACTTCTATTCTTTTATTAGTAATCCCGATTCTCCTAGTAGTGGTATATATCCGATATGCTTCTCTATATTTGTTAGTCTATTAAGGGGAAAATTGGTAGAGTTTGCAATCTTGTTGCTCGATAGTCTTTATAGCTGTATGCATTGCATTTGTAAGCCTAATAATAAGTGTATCAATGTCGTATACTATTCGAGCTTCTAGAGATAGGATATTCGATATCCGATTAGCTATTATACCTGCCAGACGTGGTAAATCGGAATCCCGGATCCGGATATATGCTTGCTTGTATTTGGAAATTCCTTTGTTTGGAATAGTGGTGATTTGCGTTGTGTGGTTAGACCTGTTGTATAGCTTCTCGTTAATTATAGTAAAGGCAATTAGAAGATTAGAGAAAGTGAGATCAAGTATATGTTCTTTTGTATGTATAAATATGTTGGATATTTTAATGTATTTCATTCCCTGTTTGTTAGTTCATTATATTAGACTGTCTCCTTGATTGGTTATAGTTATTTCGGGTTTTTATTGATTGTATTTTGTGTTGAAATTTTCTTTAATGATTGTGCTATTTCCTGGGGAGATTTTTAGGCTAAGTATGTAGTTCATTATAAGCATTTCGAATAGGGTACAGTATATATTGAGGATCGAATATCTATTAATATTGATTTATAATAGATCTCTGCTTCTAGTCTGCCTTATCTATTTAACCTTCAGATTATTCTCCTTTTATATATAAATAATTACATATAATCCGTTCTCTAATCTATCCATCTCTTTCCAAATATCGATCAGCTGATATCGGTTGTATGCGGTATAGCTTTGAATTGTTGAGTTGTTGTATAGTCTAAATTCTTGGATACAAATGATATCTATATCAACTTTTCTAGTTATTTGAAAAAGAATGATGTGATTGAAATACTCTTGCCTCATATTTGCCCATACGATTGTGAATCCTTCATTCCTTGCTAAATTCGCATCAGGTATACGATTTATGTGGAGATAGAAGTTGGTTCGATAGGGGTTAGCTCTTCTATCTCATTTATATTAGTATTGAGCAGGGTGAACACTTTTTCAGTTATATCTATTATATTGTAATTAACTCCTTTGTTAATTCGATATAAAGAATTGCGATCTAATATATAGATCAGTATGTCAGCTATTCTTTCGCTTGGCTATACCCATTTGGGGGATCGATTTACAAGCTGCTATTTGTTCTCGTATACAATGATATACGCCTTTGGGGTAGATTTAGGAATAATAATTTGGGGTGTAGTTAAGGTAATGGTTGGTATTAATACTTTGTGTATCGTTTGTGTTTTTCTTTTGCTTGTGATTCAAATCTTTTGTATTTATTGATATATAAAGTGAATGAGTTTGCTATTAATTGTTTATAATACTGTTAAACAATTGGTATACACTGATTGGAAAAGGCCAAGGCACTTTGTATATTGAGTATCCTTTTGATATTAATTGTGAATCTTTCTATTGTTGTACTTAGCAATCAGTTTATTATACTTAGAGCAGTATATTGAGTAATAGTATACATATAGATTGCAATACAGCTGATACCCTATACTATGATATTATAGTTGTGGGTATTGTAATCTATTGAGCAGCTTTGAGAATTCGCTTGTATTGAAAAGCTGGAAAGGTTTTATTAATCTTTTGAAACTTATAATCCAATTGGCTCTTTTAGTAAAGAGATTCACTTTATACTTTGAGATTCTGTATTGGATTAGTTCCTTTTCTGTTTGCATCTTGATTTCTTTTTATATAATCTTGTTAGAAAATGGTGTAAGTATTTCTATTGTATTGTATAGCACTTGTAATATAATATAGTTGTATTAGATTTCTATAGTCTGAGTATCAAAAGCTTTCAGCATAGTAATCAGTTTAGTATAGTTTTCATTTTGCAAAAGGTTTTTATATACTTCTGAAATCTTGTATTCTAATATCTATTTTGTTTTATTGCAATAGAGCAAAAAGATTATTTTTAATTGTAGTTTTAGGATTACCTTTCTTATTTTTATTTGAAATTTAAAAAGATTGTTATCTATTAGTATTTATTCGCTTTCCATTTTTATAAGAATAGCACGATTGATTTATTTCTACCTTATACACTTTTGTATTATTTTTATTGTTCTGGGTGTACTCGCTTTATCGCTTTTTAATACCTAAAGCATTCCGCTAGTTTTGAGTGTTTCAGTATATATTCTGCCCACTCCCATACCATTCACTTTTGTACCTATTATAGAAACTTTCTATAAGAATTTGATTAATTCTATTAGTTTAATTATATTATTGATATATACTACTTTCAATTCGTTTGCAAAGCTGAACTCTATTATACTTAGGGATTTGATACACACATCGATTGCACTCACAATCTTCAGAATCATATGTCGTTTCCTATCCTTTTTATAAAATTAATTGATAATAGCTTTATATATAGATCAGTTATTATTATTCCCTTTAGCAGAAATTATTACTATAATCGCTATTGTCGTTGCAAAGATAATCGATTCCCATTCGGGCACACTCGGTAGTATAGCAATGCACTCGTGGCCTCGAGTTGGCATTACCATAGTACGCCGCTGAAGATGTGTCGTAGGAGATAATATTGTTTTAATTAGTTTAGGGTTTATAAAATCGCTGATTCTATTTGAGATTGATGTAATATGTGTACAAGAGTTCTGTCTCCTAGCTATAATCAATCTAGCTTTTGATTCTCCAATAGATTCTGATATATAGATTTTCAATTATTGAATTTGCATATCCTTAAATATAATAGCAATAGATTTTTCAAGATTTCTGCTACATATAATAACATCTGAAAGAGACTATATATTTACATTATTCTATAAAATTGTATTATCATCAATTTGATTAATTTGATTATCTTGATCATAAATATTCTGATTATTAATGATTTGATTATTCTGATCAGATTCTACTTTATCAAATTCTACCTCATCAAGCTCTACCTCATCAGACTCTACTGCATCAGGTTCTACCTCATCAATATTTCTGTAATATAGTTTGACTAATATAAATCTGAATTTCGTAAGTCCACTAAGTAAATCAACAACACAGGTTTCGCTGTCCATAGCTATTAATAGAAATGATCCCTTCCATTCACTTGGAACAATTCCACTGCCTTCTCTCCATACTAATACATCACTGTTCAATAAAAGGATATAGAGAGTAATGATTGATGGTCCATTTCTTGTATTCAGGGTATCTCGTACCTTCATTGCGCTATATAGTTTTCGAACTTCCTTCATAGCCTTTGATATTGCTACTGCACACTGTTGAATTATAGCTATTGGTAGATCAGCCTCAACTAAGCAGGGGAATGCTCCGAAAATAAGTAATATAGAAACTAATCTATCTGATCCTACAATATCATTGACTACTTTTACTACCATTTGTAATATTATTGTCTTACTAATATCGAACTTATTTGTCTCATCATAGATAATCTTGTATAATCGTTGTATAGATGTATAATATCGTTCGAAAATGTTAATTAAATAATATGATTCAACAAGTACTGCTTTCGTATAAATAGATAAAGCTAAAGCATTTTGTTGAAATTCTTTAACAACAAAGTTGATACCAACATCATATATAATATATTCTGATAGGCCAACATATATATCAATCCAACATTCACACAATTTATTCTATATATTCTTAATACTAATATTCATTAACCATCTCGCAGCTTGAAAACATATAGCTTCATCAATAATGTATAAAACAGAGTCTTTATTGATATAAAGAATATCTATATATATAAAGTAATTGAATTTATAATTCTTATCGGGAATCGAGAATTTGAATCTACCAAAAGATTTTCCGTAAACTTGGCAGTGGTGATAGAACTTAGTGAGCTATCGAATTGCTTCAAAGTTCTTGTTATATCCGGATTTCATTAATACTTTATAGAATTTTCGTATTGAAGAGTGGCCGAATCGTTGGTGTACTCGTTGTAATTCGGTTTCAGTAAGATAGCATTCTTTTTCGCTAATGGAGTTGTATATAACATTCTAGAGTTCGATATATTAGAATAGAAATCCGTAACCGAAATGACGAAATACCGGGTATTTCTTGTAGGGTCTAGTTAAGCAATTTACTAGTGTATCTTTTACATTATTATAAAAGAGCTTGTATTTGTCTATATCTATTAAGCATAGTAGAAATAGGAGATCGGCTTTTATAATATGAAATTCCACTACGCTGAATAATAAGTTGATCGAAAAAGAATCGATGGAGATTGCTATTCCGATATTATATTAAACTTTGACTCGTTTGGCAATTGTAGAGTTATATTTGGTTTTTTTGAACTTATTCTATACTAAATATTGATTGTAGTCAACAATAGATTTCTATACTACACTAGTATTGATTATAATATTGAAGAATTCTTTGATATAATATCTCATACAAATTAATATTATAAAGATTTTAGTAATTAATATATAATTAATAAT
>PHWZ01000796.1:0-10718 GCA_004379285.1 Botryotinia calthae
TCATTCTATTGAATTCCTACTTGAAGTTTAGTCTAAACCACCTCGAGAGATCTCTAGCCACTTCCACGTGACCCTAGAGGCAGCTCCCGTAACAATTATCTCGTAATCCTATAACTTGTATTCCAATAAAACCTCATAGTTCCTAGACTCCCTAAAGACCTATTCATATTTCTTATACTATTTTAGTATCATAAGATTCTCTTTTACCTCGATTACAATTTCGTACCGTGTTATTAGCTTTTACATTTGTAGAAAAAATATACTATCCTTCACTCTTAATAGAAAACCCTAAACTGAATATCCTACATCACCAATATTATTCGTGTTCAACTCTCCTTAGTATATATTACATCTCACGGATGCCTCTAGCATATCCTTGTGATCACTCTTGCACTAATCAAATAACACTAATTCTTATGCCCAATCTATTTTCGGGTTATAAGCCTTCAACCAAGGCATCCCTAAAATAATCTGTTGTTGACCCAATAATACAACATCAAGCTATATAATCTCCATATACTGAATTATATTCATTTATACTAATATTGTCTCCTACGAAATCTTTCCATCAGATTCTGCTAGCTAGCCATCAACTAACTACAATCGATAGGGATATTGTTTCGTCTGAAATAATATTCCCAAATACTTTACAACTTCTAATACAATAAAATTTCCTATAACTCCTAAATCTATCATAACTGATTATATGTGTCCGTTTATTTTGACCTTACAATATATCTATCCTACTTGTCCTATAACATTCAATTATAATATAACTTTGCGAACTTCTCACAAGATTATATTAAAGCTTAAATCCTTGCTCATTGTATTGGTTCGGTGTTTCTTAACCCTTTTCTTTTTTGGAAACTACCCAATAGCTTTTTTATCAAATCAATAAATTCCGCAGAATTCTTTATAACAAATAATCCAGTTCATCCTAGCATATTCTGTTTCTATCTCTTCCTGAAGACTTTCCTCTATTATATCTTCTTCCATTACTGAAAGTATTAGAATTCGATAGTACTCTATCTCCTATAGATTTAAAGTATTCAAGTCTTTTTTGTTTCGTGATAATTCTTTATTTAATTATTATAGTTCCTCGAAAATAATAATATTAATATTTTTAAGTAAACCTATATCCTTATAAGATATAAAAATAATATTAAGTTAATCTTTATCAAATTTAGATTTGAAACTATTTCTTTTTGCTTCTATTTTCTTACTTCGACAATTTGTTATTCGATGCTCTGCTTTTCTATATTCAAAGTATAAGTTATTTTTTTATCTTCGTTGCTTTTCTAGATCATTGTTATCATTTGTATAATATATAGCATCCAATTTTATAGAATCCCTATATCGCTATAGATTGTATTATAATCTACTCTTATTTTTGTAATAACATCTTTACTTTTGATTAGCTTAGAGTTTGTAGAATCACTGATTCTGTTTGTATCTGTATAAACAATTATCGGCTTTGATAAAACTTTTGATTAATTTGTTTAGATTTGTATTCTCATTCTCCCTATCAAATTCTAAGCGTACTTCTGGTTTGAGTTCTTTGCAATAATAACTTATAATTGCGGTTTCGTTTCATTTAATAGTTCCTATATATTTTCAAAACTCTATAGTATATTTCAATGCTAAATCTATCTATTTGAAACTGAAGATCTTTTCTTTTACTACCTTTAGTTTATTAGAATTCCCAAAGATTTTTCGAATTTTAGTTTTGAATCCTTTGAAACTATTGAAGATTGTTTTGGTAGGTTATATACAAGCTCATTTGTTATACTCGAAATAATCGCGCAAATATGGTTGAATCTATTTGTTTGCTTTTCCTCTGAGGTAAGATACTGTTTATACACTTTTTGATTCCTTGATAGTGAACTTGTCTTTGTTGAATCTAAAATAGATTTCAAATTGTAAAAGGAATGTATCGAGTTCCTATCGATTACCTTAGTATTTATCAGGTAAGGCAATCTTGAGAGTCTTAATAATAATGATTTTCTTAAAAGCATTCATCATTTCGATATTGTTAGTGTTGATTGTTGAGGCATGTTATCCTCCTGAAAGATTAGTGGAAGTTATATTGCAATTGGATATATTGAATCGATACTTGAAATAGAAATAATACTCAAAGAATTACAGGAATTGCCTTTAGGATTATATAAAAGTATTTAGAGATTTTTCGAGATAGTTTAGACTAGACTTCAAATAGAAATTCAATAGAATAATAATTGGTTGTAATTCTCGTAACTATAGTAATGAAACTAATGATTGTTTTTGAGTACAAAGCTCTACATTGTAATAAAACCCATTCCCTTATATAAACCTTCGTTCTTTGTCGTCCCATCGATTCTATCGCATCCCACCAAATGAAAGTAATAGGATTCAATAGGAATCCCTAATCCTGTGACTTCCTGATTATGTGATGCGGTATGTTGGATGCCGTTGTAACATTCCCCAAATTGCTTATTCCTATTATTATAAAATAAAAAGTTATTCACTAGACCCCTAAGACCTAATCGTTCTTAATCTGTATAAAAAACCCAGTGAATGGGACTTCACCTATTGAGTAATAATCCCAATAGATAAGTAATATACTTTATTGGATACCCAATGGGTGGGTAGAATTTCTAAAACCCTATCCCATTACCTATAGGTAACCTAAAATACTATAGATTACCCATAATCCAATAGGTAATGGATAACCCAATGGGTAATAGGTAATTCAATAGGTAATAAATAACCTAATGGGTAATGAATAATCTAATAAGTAATAAATAATCTAATAGGTAATGGGTAATTCAGTAGGTAATGGGTAATTCAGTGGGTAATAGATAATTCAATGAGTAATAGATAGTAATTAGTATTATAAGATGTATTGTTTAAGATTAATAGAAAGGTTAATAGAATATTCTTCAATTCTCAATTCAGAAAACTATTTATATTTATTAAATATATTATGAAACCTTCTTTGACTCCTTTCTTTATTTAATCTATCAATTATAATTTTATTATCTTTATTGATTAATTGATTAATTAATTGATTGAATTTATATCCACCTTCAGTTTAAAATTATATAAAACAACTAGACCTTAAAGACCTAGTGAATAACTTTTTATTTTACAATAATAAAAATAAACAATTTAGGGAAGTGCAAACGAACATTAGAAATCTAAGCCCGCTTACTACACGTATAACATATAATAAGAAAATAAGGAAATCTACTCTATAGAATATTCATCCTCTCTCTCTCTTTCTTCTATTTCTCTTTCTTCTTCTCTTTTTTCTTCAATTTGAGTTCTTAATAAATGCCAGGCTCTTGTGGCGATTTTGATTGTACTAATGAATTTGATAGCTAATTCGATTTCTATTTTCGTATAAAATAGAAATTGTATCATAATTTTAGAAAGTAATATATTTTGAAATATCTCTTTTCTTTCTGCTTTGTATATTGAGCAATTGATCAAAAGGTGTTGAGGTGTCTCGATATTATCATATATACATCTATTATTGAAGTGATTAAAACGATATAAATATGATTTGATGTAATCGTGGCCTAGTTTCAATTGGAAAAAAGTATTAGTAATGTTTCGATTGATTCCAATTGGTAATTTGATTTTCGATCCGATTTTCCAAAAGAATAGCTTCGAATAGGTTAATACTGATTGATTTGATTTGAATTTATATTGATAAAGAATCGAACTTCATTAATTGAAAGAGGATTCCTTGATTATCATTCCTAAAAGTCAAAAACTAGTTTTATTCGAAGTAGATTGTATTGTAGTAACCTTTTTTGCTAGTTTATTTGTTAACTCATTTCTTTTAACTGATGTATATTTTAATATCTAGTTTAAGGATATTTCAGCTCCTTTAGTTATAATAACTTTGATTATCTTGATTATTCAGATTTGGTATACTTATTCTAAATAATCTGAAAATGTTTTTAATTAAAGGAGGTCTATTTGATTATCTAAATATACCTTGAATTTCTTTTCACTACTAGCAATTGAATTAATATATTCAATAGCTCGAGTGACTTTATATAATTCTCCATTATAGATTAATTGATTACTTTTAATATTGATTTATTCTTGATATACAATTTGATTATTCGATTATATTGATATTATCCCTACATCAATACCTATTCTCTTTTTAGTGAAAAAGGTATCTGTATAAATATAAATAGTATTTTGGTCTTTGTATTTAAAAATGATATTATAGAATATTACTACATTTTCTTTTGGAATCTGACTAATATTAACTTTGAAAAGGATTTCCTTCTTCCATAAAGGGAAGTGAAAATGAATAATCTTTTTGAAAGAGAATGAATCAAATTCATTATCAATTGATTCCCTAATCCGATCGAGTTGGATTGGCTTGTATCGCTTTCTTTGAGGGATATTGATTATTTCCTGATTGATGTATTGATATGCTAGGATAGCTTTTTCGATATTGATTGGATGTTTAAATGAAAGCTTTGTTAATCGAAAAGTGTATTGTTTGATATTTGAATTTAATCGAATGTTTGCTAGCTTTAGATCTGCTTCTATTTCCATTAAAAGGATTGGAACGGTTTTGAAAACTCCTAGTATCTTTCGAAGAGCTAGGTTTTGAAAAGCTTGCATTTTATTCTTGAAATAGGCTTGTCCTTTCCATCAGATTACTGATCCGTAATCGGCTATACTAGTCACACAAGCTATATATAACTATCGAAGAGCTTTAGGACTCAAGCCTTTTTCACTATTGACTAATCGAGACATTCGATAAAAGGCTCCTTTTGCTTGTGTGATTCGAATATTGATGTATTGATTAAATTTGAGATTTGGATCAAACAATATTCCTAACCATCTAATTAAAGATTGAGGTCGAATAGTGTCCGAGTTGGGCAGTATGATTGGAAAGTTCCTGGTAAGCTTGGTTGCTAAGAAGTGTATTAATTTCGTTTTTGCTAAATCGAATTGAATAGCATTTTTCGAATTAAGTTCATAGATTTGCTTTATAGCTTTCTCAAGAAGTTTGATATTCTTTTTCCATAAGGAAGAGTTTGTGATTAGCACAATATCATCAATATAGGAGAGAAATTTGATTAATTTTGAAAGGAATAAGTCTTTAATATATATTAAAAAAAGGATTGAAAAGATTAAACTGCCCTATAATATTCCAGTCGAAATAGATTTGAAAGATTCGATTTGATTATTGAAGGATAGTTTTAATTGTCTTTGTTATAGAAATAAGACTATCCAGAAGATGAGATTCATTAATAGTTTCAATTTCTTACAAATATCTAATAATCGATTTCTTGAAACGTAATTGAAGGCTCTCTTTATATCTATAAATAGAATTAAGGTTTTCTTATGGATTTGCTTGTTTCTTTCAATTTCAATGATTAAAAGAAGAGCTATATCAATTGCTGATTTCTTTTGTCAACCTTCAATTTGACTTTTGTATAATAGATTAATAGTTTCTATTAGATAGCCTAATCTTTAAGCTAATATTTTTTCATTAATCTTTCCAAAACAGTTTAGAAGTATAATAACTCTATATGCTTTTAAGGCTGAGTAATTAGATTTTGAAAATTTCTTTAGAATCACTTCAATAGCCTGTTTCCAGTATTGTAAATAATATTCTAAATTGATTAGGTTATTAAATAACTTGAAAAAGATCTATGGAATTGTTTTGTATACTTTTATAATAATCTTCTGAGTAATTTCATTTAGACTAGAAGTTTTCTCTTAGATTTTAATTAAACAAGAATTACTTAATTCGATTTGTAAAAGGTTAAGCTATTCCTATTTCTTGGATTGCTTGTATCCTTCCCATTATAGTTTTGAAGTGATAGGAGGTGATAGGAATAGAATTGATTTAAAAGTAAAGCATTTTTCTTCAAACAAGCTTTTTATTGAGATATCCGGTATCCTTTAGTCTTAATAATTCTTTGTGTAAACTATTGCTTTAAATATTGTTTGTATATTTTCTTTTTCTAGAAATTCATTCCAATAATTCTTTTTAATAATTTTAATAGCCTAAAAATACTTATTTTTAGCAATTCGATATTCTTCTTTAAGAATTAAATTCTCCAGATCTAATTTAATTGATTATTTTATTTTCCCTAGCTTTTTTCGAAGATCTATTAATTCAAAGATCCATTATGGTTTCACTCTTTTAATCGATGACACTTTAGGTATAGATTTTTCAATAGCTTTTTAAATAATCCTTATAAGTTTACTTACTGCTTAATCCAAATCAGAATAATTATTTCTTTCTTTCAAACTATTTAGCAAATCCTCTTCAAATAAAATTGTTGATACCAGAATAAAAAGAATAAGAGAATATAAGGATTCTGATTTTAATATCGATTCGAACTTATCCCAATTAACTAGCTTTATATTGTATCTAGCTAGCGATATTATATTAAAAAGGCTTAATTCTTCTTTTCCTTTTAATTCGAATAGTATTCCTATATGATCGAATCCTGTATCTGAAAGTGTTTGCCAGTTTTGGATTTGAGAAACGATTCCTTCTGAAGCTAATATAAAATCGAGAATATTTGAATTGAGGAGATTAATGCGATAAAAGATACTGATTCCAGGTTCATTTAGAAGAATAAAATTCTAATCTTCAAACCATTCAACCAATTGATTAGTATTTCCACTTTTCTTCAAAAAAGGATCCCACTATAGATAATGAAAATTGAAATCGCTTAAAAGAATAGTTTTTTGTGTAATCAATAAATTATATAAGCATCTTTTAATTGTAAAGCTACTTTCTTTTGCTTGATCGGTTTTATTATAAATATTAACAATTTGAAAGGTTTTGTTTTTATTTTGGCAATCAAAGATCTGTATATCAAAATCGATTGGAGAATTAGGAGAAAGATTGATTGTAAATTGAAGAGTCTTTAAAGTGTAAAATAGGGTTCGTGGTTGATATTTGGAATCGAATTTTGGAAATGTTTGTATAAAATTAAAGTGTATAATAAATCTTGAATTCAAATAATCAGATCTGTTTTTGATAATCCAAGGTTTTTGAATAATAATGAAATCGAAATTGAGTTCTATTACAAGCTGTAGAATGTTTTCTGTAGCTTGTAAACTCTGATTGAGATTTATTTGAATGATTCGAATATTGGTATAACTCATTAATAAATATTATTCGATTTTTATTAGATAGTTTAATAGATTTTATATGTTTTCAAATTTGCTACATAATTCCCTTAATAATTTGAACATTTCATTACTAAATATTAATAGAACTTTTCTCTAATATTATATACCATATACAAATATACTAATATAATATATTTACCTTTATATAATCCATAAGAAGAATTCCTTTTACAATAAACATTCTAATATTCAAATCTTTAATATTTCTAATATTATATAGTTAGCTTTGATTTGTAGAATTGTTCTATTTTTGTACTATTTCCAATAATATATAATTGCTTTCGAATAACTAATTCTGCTTTCGATTTTGTAGTAAAAGTAATAACGATAGTACTCTTTTGTTGATAAACTTTTCTAAAGGTAGGTGTGAGTTAAAAGAGGGTTTCTATAAGCTTAAAATCTAGATTAAAGGTTTTGATTTCGTTGAGTATAAGATTTATTTCTTTTACTTCTAAGAATTCTTTAATAAAGATTTTGTGAATAATAACTTTATATTATTTTTGATTCTTTTGAATCCTTTCGAATTTGATAATATTATTCCAAATAGCTTTCTTTTCTAATAGGAATTGTAATATGAAGGGATCGTTTGTAATAATAATGATGTTATTATTGAAGGATAAAGTGGTTGCTACAATGATTAATCCTTTGATTCCTATCTTTTAAAACACTTCATTTATTTTGTTTCGAATAATTAGAGGGGAAAAGGAGGTAGGGTTTGGTATCTCTGGTTTGATTAGGATAAGTTGTTTTTGAATAAGATTAGATTTCTTTTCTATATTAATAGATGTAATGTTTTTCCCCTTGAAGATTAAGTTCCATTCTCCTTTTTTAGAAATATCAGCATATATTGGTTTCAATGTAGTGGTAGTAGCAGTAGTAAACGAAGGAGGTTTAGCTAATGCTTTCGCTTGTGATTCGATTTTGCGTGTAGCGGATTCCAAATGAATGATTTGAGAGGTAATAATGTTGGAAGCTATAGTAAGCTTTTTCTTTTTGGTATATTCTCTAAAGATTTCTAGAAGATCTAATAGCTTGGATTGTTTGTTATGTGATTGAGAAAGAGTTGAAGCTAATATTATGAGATCTTTTGCTTTCAGAATGGTTTCTTTAGATGTGATTGAATTGTTTTGTATTCTGGGTTGTTTGTTTTGATTGCTGAGGGGTATTGTAGAACCTCGTTTTTTATTTTGATTGAATATATGAGTAGTACTAGTTGTGCTTTGGGTAATAAAGGGATTACTTAGGAAGTTAAACTCTTCGATTCTTATTTCAGGGTTGGTTAGTTGGTTGATTGGTAGAGTGGGATTAGAGATTTCGATTTGGGGATTTTCGGAAGGCTGGGAAGGGTTTGAAGGTATTGGGGTGTTTAGAATGATAGTGGGATAGGTGTTTGGTATAATAAAGGTTTTAGAAGGAGTTTTCATTATAGTTGTATCCCTAAGTATTGATGGATTATTGAGGTTATTTATATTGAGAGTTTTGTTTTGGTAGTTTGGAGAGATAATTTTATGCGAATTTTTGTGTAAGTTTTGTGTTTGGAGTGTCGACGACAGTATTATAATAATTATTAATTAGAATCATTTGGGAGGAATTGCAATCAATTTGGTTTAATAAATGTGATCTAAAATGATTGCAAATGGATTGTATTACGAAAAAAAAGTTTCCTTCGAAATTTGTTGTATATCTTATTATCTTCAACTTGTTGTCTTTTCGAATTATGGTTTGGTAAATCAGATTATATAGTTTGATCTTTTGTAGTGATTTATAAATCATTATAAATTATTGGATCTTCGTTTTCCAATCTTTCATTTATTTGATTTGATATACCTTGCTCGACTTTGTAATCAATTTGAAAAAGATATTGGAATGTTTTGGTTAATAGTATATTTCTTTGTAATTAACAATATTTTCGAAACTCCTCTTGTGTTATATATATAGTATTTGTATCTAATTCTTTATCACTAATATAATTCTTTTGATCCCAATCATTAAGTTGTTTGATTTTAAAATCAATCTCGTCTTGTAAATTCGCAATTTCGGTTTCGATTTCCTCTTCAGTCAAAACTATAAATTCTTTAGCAATTTGTATAATATCCCGGGATGTATAATAACCTCTATCTCTATTTGGAATCTCCTTTTGTGATTTCTGTTAATAATAAAAAAGAAAAATATTATTCCGAATAGTTTCTGGAATAAGTTATCCATATCGATATAAATATAAATCCTAAATATAACTAAATATTCATTCTACATCAATCCTTACTATTGGGATACAGAGGAAATCCTTAGCCATTCTAGTTAAACCTGGATAATTATATTCTTTTGCTTTTCAATAAGAGAGAATAGCTATATCAGAAAAGACTAATAAAATATTAGAGATAAGATTAATAAAAAGATTAATAGAAAGACTTACAAGAATATAATCAAGAATCTATTTCATTTATAGCAATTTGTTGAGATCTGTATTGTCTAGAAGTATCCCGATAAGATTGTTCCAAAACAATTGCTAGATCGTTTTTATTTGAATCTTATAAAACTTGAAGTTTAATAATTCTAGATAGCGAATATTATTGATATTCGGTTTCCCAAAGTCGATGAAATTGTACTTCGAATTCAACTTGCCAATCCCGATTTTGATAATTCAATCAACAAGAATTTGGATTGAAAGCAATTGCCTTCGAAGCTGGACATAGCAAAGCTCCCATTGCATAAATACTATCAAGATCATTATACATATTGTTGTAGTATTTATCCAATTTTTTCTCTGCTTTATTAATAACTTTTATTAGTTTTTCAACCCATAGATATTTCGTCTTTTTTTTAGTCAAACGACGACGACTTTCAGCCAGATGCTCATATAAATTATCGTAAATACCTAATGCATATGGCAAAGTGATTCCTTTTGTTCTGCCTACATGTGTAGTATAGAAATTGAATGGACGAACAAGATCAATAAGATATCCAATTTGCTTCCATTCTGCTTCTGATAAAGAAAATATTCTTGCATCAGAATAATCCTGGCAGTATTTATCGATTGCATTTCGAAGACGTGATGAACGTATCAAAATGTAACAAGTCGAATCTCATCGAGTTGAAATATCCATTAAAAGATTAATTGGCTTTTTCAGCTCCGTCTGGTTATTTCTGATAAGTTCTTGTTGAATATTTAGAAATCTCAATTGTTGTTGTGTATTAGAATTCGAGAGTATAGCTAGTTTTCGAATCTAGATAAGGATTAGTAGAAAGATTAATAGATAAATCGAACCATTTATCTTAGCGAGAATAAGAGGAGTAGTATTGTTTTCAAGTAAACGAATTCTTTCTAGATCACTTGTTTCTGCATTATTATTCCAATCTCGAATAAACGTTTCGTTAGTTGGAGTCAAACGAATTGATTCAAGAAATGCTTTTAAAGCAAGTTGGATAATATATATTAAACAAGATATATACTTATCACGGTGTAGGAGATAAGCATCACAGTGCATGTGATGGGTACTAGGCAAGATATGTGATATTCTACAAGGGAGGAAGAAGGCGCCGGAAGG
>PHWZ01000797.1:0-10708 GCA_004379285.1 Botryotinia calthae
TCCCCACTTTGTTCAAGTGATCGTCCCGATCACTCCAAACCAACAACCAAATCAATTCCAACAGAAAATAAAAGAAAGTTAGAAAAAAAAGCAACAAGCTATAATACACCAATTAATTTTTTACAGGAGGGCAGGGGGTTAGAATTCTCAAATAAATAGTCCTTTGTGTTGAGAATATAATCCTGCGAAAAGTTTGCAAAGTTACAAAATTGCTCATTTTGCAATCCTTCACGATTCTGTTGGAAAACTACTGCGAGCGAGTCTACCGCTGCGTCTCTCTCCAGGAATAACTGGCCGCGTCTTTCTGGAACCTCTTGATTGCCTAGGGAGTTTTTGAGCAGTAGAAGAACCGTCTCTCATTGATTCTGTAGGTAAACCATCCTCGTTGTCTTCGTCGTTCAACTCTCTATCCTGCGAAGTGTGTTCGCGTCTTCTACGCTTTACACGACAGGTATCAGGGGGAGAAGGGGAACGGTGTGGGCTTCGGGGTGATTGAGGAGGTTGAGAAGTTCGGGGAGGTTGAGGAGGTGCATCATATTCAGAGCTGCTATCGGTGGAAAATCCTGGGAGTCCTTCTTCTTCATCAGCTGAAGCATACTCTCGCGATCCATCAGCTGTGGGTTCCAGGGATGCTATACGGTGGTACGATTTTTTACTGTAGGCTAGTTTTTTGGAAATAATATTTGTAAAAGCTTGTTGATGTTGATGCCAAATTTTTTGCTGATGTAGTTTGTATCACTTGTGGAATTCTTTGTCAGTCTTTTTGAGTAATACGGAAGTTTCGATGAGGATTGAGTGATTATCCTATGGCAATCTCCCGACAAGAGTTTGTTCGACAGGATTCTCAGTGATTAGGTGACATACGGCAGGGAATCCCGGAACCTCGTATTGCCCTTTGTTTGTGATAGTATTATCGAAGATGGGTTTCAATCTATTATGGGCATCTCTTAGTTCTTAGTATTTCATATTATTCTTCAAAACGGAATCCAAGGTATTATCTTCCTTTCTCTTTATAGTTGTATAAGAAATAATTGTTGTAGCAAATGGTCTCTCGCCATCAGTGTCCTTATATGGTTGGATGGTAGTAGGGTTTCCGCCTACTACAAAAGCCCAAGAATTGTTCAGCCTAGTTATATATTGTTTTGAATTCTTTAAACTGGTGTATTCCTTGTGTTGCCTTTTTGTAATGATATTATAAAAAAATCTGTATCTAAATATCCCTTTTCCTTTACCAAGTGTGCTTGCAACTAAAGTCTTTCACGTTGTATTGTTTAGAGTTGATAGTTTAATTCTATCGTATACGATTTCAAATTCCAATATATTCTCACTGTTAGTATAGAAATATACGATGTATGCTGTAATATGGTTTACTAGTTTGTAATTGTGTGATGTATATAAGCTTTTAGTATTTCTATATACAAAAGTATAATCACACTTTTCTCCTATTTGAGTAATAAGTGCTAGGAAAGGTATCATTATTAAATGGAATTCTTGATTTATACACTACTTTGCTACCTTTCTCTAAAGTTTTAAATCTTGTTTACAGCCTTGCTACCAGAAGGCATAATAACAATAATAGACAAAGTCGAGTCCTTGCTTTTTGTATCGATTGTAATAACAATATATTTTTATAAATTCGAATATAAGATTTTCTACCCAATCTATCAATATTGTAAAAGTTGGATTGGTAATCAATACTTTTCTTTTATCTACATTATAAATCTTTGTGAGGGCAGCAAGTGATACTTATATGAACACTGGTTTACTGGTTGAAGGTGTAATGAACTGAAACTTCAAAACTTCAAGGATTCTCCCCCTCCTTTTTTTGTTAGCGTTCTCGTTTAATTTGAATTAGGAGAAATACTTGTTGTGTATCCGAACATTGTCAATCCGGTTTCTGCATTTGTATACAGTTTTGAGATGGTGAGTGAGATCCTTAATCTTTACACAAACAATTTTGAGACCTAATACACTCGCTAGGTGATATAAATAGAGGTTGCAAATCTTCTCAGGTCTGCAGGGAATTAGTTCGGTCATTGCCATTCAACCAATTTACTTAACCACAAATTTTTTCTTCAAAACCAGATACTAATCTTTCAACACTAGAGCCTTTGATAAACATTTGCAGGATTCAGGTAGATCCACATTGTCTTCCTTTTCCTCACTATTTATCGATATATTATATTTCAGGATCCATTTGTTTATCGCATAGATTTATAACAATTCTTTATTATCTTCAACTACTACAATTCCCAATCTCGATTATCTTTCCAAATTTGTAATCACCTTCTCATTGAATAACAAAGATGGTATTGTATTGAATTCAATAATTGAATCCTCTATAAATAAAATATCTTTCGAGTAATCAATACTTGCTTCGCCAAGCATCCCGATTATATTGTATTTAAGGCCAAGTTGCATCTATATTTCATTGTCCCATTCGAAGACTTTTAGAAATTGTTTTGAATCGAGGATTTTGAATGCTATTCTGAATTCAGAGGATATCAAATATTTATTGACTTGTACTTCAAATTTAGAAGTATTTGTTATTCAGCATATAAATTCTCCATTGACCAATTTTAATATAATATCAGGATCAACTATCTTCACAACTTTAAACAGCTTATATTAAAACCTAATTCTATATATCATGATGAGAATTGTGGCAAAAGTAATTCCTTTACAAGAGTTATACCAAAAGAGGTTGATTTTATTGATTACTTTCTATCACATTATCCACATCTTCTCTATCCTAACAAAAGTCTATCCATTGTTGAATTTCATTTGTTTCGTTGACACATTAGCTTTAAGATAAAGGTTATCTCAAAAAATAATAACCATAGCCATTTTCGTTAGGGTATCTGCTTTCTTCTTCTAGGATTCAGTCTAAACATTGAACTCAATGAATTTGGCATATCGTTACTCTTCTAGAAACAATTGGATAGTTTCGAAAGTATCCAGTATATTCATGAGAACTTGGTTCCCAATTGTTATTACCGCATTGTATCGTATGTACTGAAATTAGATATCGTTTAACCGAATTACCAAAAATTGGTTCTCTGATGTATTATCAAAGCTGGGGGAATAAGTTCTTGAAGGATTATAATCCGATTCTGTATCACTGTTTTGAACAGATATAATAAAATTGAATTGAATATAACTTTGTGAAAAGTTTGTAAGATTATAATCACAATAAAAGAAGAATAAAAAATTATCAAATAGAAAATAATGAAATAAAAAATAATAAAGGTAAAGTAATTAAATATAAGAAAGCTGTTTTTCAAGAAGGGGAATCAGTTAAGGATAAAAGTGTAATAATCAAAAGTTATATGAAAAGAGATATGGGAAATCTATCTGTCTTTATAGAATTTCTCTAACAAAAGGGAGTGCAATACAAAGAGAAGAATTTTTATTCAAAAGAAAGAAGTTCTCGATTTCTAACAAAAACAAACAAAGTTTACCACTCTTCCCCACCTTGATATTTGATTAACATTCTGTCAATTACTACAGGATTTTCAGAAATACACACTTTGTTGATAGACTGATCGCTGGGATCTCTACTACGACACAAGTATTAACATTTGTTGATAGAATGATTTCTTGATCCTCCTGCATCTAATCTATCATATCCTCAGTTGTCATAAAGCGTTGAGCAATTCGATTACTCCTTCTTGGATTCAGCAATGCTTCAAAAGGATTTTCAAATTCGTTCTCAGTAATATCTCCCATATCTTCCTCACCTCCTACTAGAATGTACTCCCCTTCTTTTTTGATAAATTTTTTAAGGCGAGTTTCTGAATAAATTCCATCAATTAGAATTCCATCCATTTCTTTTAGAAAGTATGTACTCTTGTTTAGTAAGGCTTTGCTTACACAATATAGTCCAAACCACCGATATACAAGTTTCCTTTTTTTTGATATATCGATTTTCGATTGAAGATCAAATTGAAGAACAATATCCTTTGCAGTAATTTGTTTATCAATCGCATTGTTGTTTTTATTAAAACACGCCTTCCTGTTTAACCGATAGTGTTTCTTGTGTATTACTGTTTCCTCTATGTCCACATCATACATTTCCAATTGGCGGAGGCGCAGAGTTAAGAGGTCTTTATAGGAAGTAACCTTTTTTTAATCTAAAACTCTTTATATGTAGTACTGCATTTCGATAGGTAGTACCGGATGGCATCTGTAGATCATATAGAATGGAGTCAGATTGGTGGGATGATATGTGGTAACCCTATCAGCAAACAATATTGTATCGAGATAACGCAACCATCCGTTTTTACTATCCATTACTTTTGCCAATCTATCAGTTAGGGGTCTATATCCTTGTTCAATCTGGCCGTTTGCTTTCGAATTGTAGACAAAGATCTACACTCGTTTGATACTATACTTTTTCAAGAAATATTCAATGTGTGCTTTATTTTCAGATCCTCTGTCTACAAAGACTTTGTCAAAGATCAAATGTTTGCAAACGATATTCCAGATGAAGGCTGCAACAGCTTGCGATGTCACATTTTTTAATAGTTTGGCTTCGATTCAGCCTAATAAATCATTTTGTAAAGAAACAAGGTATTTATAATCATTGTTTGGAGGCATATATATAATATCTAGGTTACATTTTTGCTAATAGATGCTTACCTATATAAAATGCAATAATTCTTTTTGGGTATTAGGTTATCGCTTTTAGTAATTGGAATAGGATTTGATAAATCACTTGATATCTTCATACATTCCATTCCAGTAATAAAGCTTGTATACCTTATCAAATGTACTCTCAATCCCTTTGTGACTATACACTTCGTACAAGTTACCAATAAGTGATATCTTTTGTTGATAATCATCGATGATCTTGCAATATAGTATATCCCGAGTTCCATTTCTATATAAATATCCCTTGTGTATAAAAAATCCCAAAACATGCTTTTTGAATTTTGAAAATTCTTGATTTGTTATATTTTCCAACTGTTGTAGTGTAATTAGATATTAAGCAATCCTTCGGCTTTCAATATTGTATTCTTTGTTTAATATATAAGTTTACGAATTTTTTGCAAAGTTATTTGAGGTAGAGATATTTTTTACATTATTGAGTTGATTTGCAATCTATTTATCAATATTTTCCTTTTTGTTTTTCTCGGATAGCTTTGAGATAGTAGATAGTTTTCTTGATAGTTTATTAATTGCAATATGGATTGTGCTTTTAATATATTGTACTTCGAAATCGAACAATCTAATTTATATAATTTATCGAGTGATAAGAGTATTAGGGAGGTTTGTTGTAGTTCGGTTCAATTAAGTGATTAGAACTTTGGTATCTATTTCTAGGACGAAGTGTATCCTATAGAAATCGAATCTATATTTTCGAAAAGCTTTTAATACTTTTTTATATTTTCTTTTGGTAGCATTGTAATTCTTTTCAGTATCATTTCAAAGTCCATTCTTAAAGTGTGTGATAGTACGTTTTCTATTCAACTTCTGGTTTAGATGTATTCTCTATCTTTCAAGGCTTGCATCGACTCTAAGGATAATCGATCCAATTACAGTTGTATCTCCATAATCCAGGGGTATCAGGGTTGAAAGTTTTATCAAATTCTTTTTAAGTGATTCCATTACTGCTTCTTATTCAACTGTTTATAAGAATTCAATATTCTTTTTGAGTAGGCGATATAATGGTTTTGTTTTTTGTGCAAACTTTTCAATTTATATTCTGTAATATATATAGACACCTAGGAATATTTGAATTTTCATTGCTGATTTGGGTTCTGGTTAGTCAAGGATTTTCTTGATTTTGGATTTCACAGGTTTTCGTTCTTCCGATCTAATAATATAATCTATCACTTCTATTCTATTGTAGTATTACTTAGACTTTGTATCAACAGTACAGCCTACCTGTTCAAGGCGTTCAAGGGTTTTATTAATCGTTTGGATATATTTTAGGATGAATTTTCGTATGCCTGGGACTATCTCTTTGTTGTTATATACTGTTTTCGAACCTTTGATACTGATATCATTTAGAAAGGATATTACTACTGTTGAAATCAAGTCATTAAGGATTTTTATAATAATTCGATAGAATTGAGTTATTGAGTTAGTTGCTTTTTGAGGAAGTGTAGTGTATTGGAGAAGACTAAGCGGGGTTTGAAAGGTTATTAAATCTCGATTTTCGAAAATCAAAGGTATTTGATTGTAGTTAGAGAAGAAATCGATCAACAAAGTTATTATACAGCCTGTAAAATTTTCAGCGAAAGTATCTGTATTAGAGGGTAGGTTCGTATTTCGAATTGTATATCAATTGAGTTCTACTATGGCATTGATGATTTGGTAAGTGCTAGGGGTTTTCTTTTTTATTAAGAATCATGGGTTACAATAAAATCCATCACATAATTCGAAAACACTTTGCTTTATTCTATCTCTCAATATTGTAGAGATTACCTCTATCAAAGCTTTCAATACCGGGAAACCAAAGGTTTGTCAGGCTTTATAAAGAACTGTCCTGATCCTTTGCGGTGGAACTACTTCTTCCTGTACTCGTCCCGCATACGTCCAATCGAATGCTAAAGCACCTTCTCGATTGAGAAGACAAGCAATCAATATTTCCTTTTCCAGATCTGTCAAAATTTTTTTATAGTCAATTGCTTTTATTCTTTCCGGGGTGAGTCGATATCCTTCAAATTTTTTGTTGAAGCAGGGTATAAGAAATTCTTTCCATCTTTTGGATGGCTTTTGATACAGGTTTCTTAATTGATCACATTCAAACCAATCATCTCTCCCACCGGGGCATTTTCTAGTAAAGTTACCTGGTTGATTCGATGGGTGTACCTTTGTGGTTTTGTTCTTGTACATTGTATATACCTGTTCCGGCTTCTCATCAATTAGATGAATATTGAACAATTCTTCGAATATTTGAAAAGAAATTATCTATCCTTTCGATTCCAACTTTTCCAATATATTAAAACAAAACTTCTAAAAACCAAAACTAAGTGAAACATATGATTTCACAAATTGTCTTAACCTAACACTATTGTAATTTTGCAAGAAATTCACAAACTTAATGAAACTTAAGGAAATCATAAGATTACCAACACATTGTCCCCTCAATATATCAGAACCTAGTTTTCCGCTAATATTGCCAATTGAAAATTTTATCCTGCACTTCAAACACTAACTTGAGTTTCCCTATCATCATTTACCACAGTAAGGTATTGAACACCATCCCTATACACAAAACTAACCTCTCCCACAATAAATCATGGTATACCCAATAATAGTTTGTTACGAGCGTTCTCCATAACATATATATTGATCACATTCAAGATTTCTCCCAACGCAACACAAACATTTTTACAAATTCCTTTAAGGTTTATTGCATCTGCATTGATACCCACAATAGTTGTTTGGACTAAACTAACTAATAGATTAAGTTTTCTAACTACAACAGAATCGATCAAATTGATTATCGAACCTGAATCCAGGATTGCATTGATTGGATCTAGACTATTGATACAAACTTTGATTTTCAGAAGACTTTCTCAATCCTCATTGGTGGTATATACCAACTCAATGTGATTTACTTGTTTTGATTCTTTAGACTGAAGATTTGTAGAGAATTGGTTAATAGCACTAATCAAATAGCTATTCAAATCTAAAAATATAGTAGGATTTTTTATTTTAGTTGTCCACTTCTTTTATATAGCGGGGCATTCTTTAAATATCAAATCTAAAGGCATACTAATTATTGATGAGAGAATGTTTTTATCGAGTTCTTCTATACTCCCAAATGAATTAATCATAACTCTTGATATCAATCTCCTCCTTGGCTTTTTAGTCTTATCCACCACTCTTTCATAAACTATTTCTAGCTTATCTAGTTCTTGAATATTCATAAATTCACTTTCTAGCACAGGCCCATTGTGACTAAAAGTATTCTCCTCTGAAGTCATCAGGTGAGTATACTTGAGAATTTTCAAAACAAGTGTAGGGTTTTGGTTCCACAAGGTTTTGGCAAATCCTTTGTTGACTTTATTAGGATTATATAATAGTCGACCTTACTTCCTTAACTCAAAACTGATAGCATTAATATATTCCCCTATAATAAAACTTCCCAAACTGTCGATATTGAAAACCTCGATTGTAAATATATCTTCAATCAATTGAACTTATTCTACTTCCCTTTGTAATTGATCCCACCCATTAGACTTTACTCTCAAACTTACTACCTTAACAAAAGAACCTTGATTCTTGTAGTCATAAATGATAAGGGAAAAATTCTCCCTCGCTCCTGCTAGTCCCCAGAACAAATTGCCATATTGGTTATAATAAATGTATCCACAATCAATGAATTCCTTAAAAACAGAACAGTCTTTCTTAAAGCTATGATCATCCTTCCCAGAATACTGATTTTGACAAAAATAACAGCTTTACTTCTAGATAACATTGACATACTCCATACTATCATCCATATCATCCTACACATAGTTCGATTCTAAGAAGGAATAATATATTAATACTTGGAGCCGTATAGCAAAAGGTATTCTGTAATTCGAATCGAAATCAAATATCTGAACCTTTCCCTCCGTTTTCTTGGAAGCTTTGTCCTATAAAATGATAGTAAAGAAATTCTCAAGCATTTTTGTAATCTACTCAATCCCATCTGTTTTTGGAATAATAAAACTCTTGGTGTGAGATTTAAACTTTTTAAAAGAAATAACAGTATCCATCAATTCTTCTAAATCAAAATCTTCCTCAGAGTTACTTACATCAAGGATTCTGAATTGAGATTTATTCTCCACATATTGTATTATCCAATTGAAGATCTTATCCCACTCTACTGTACCAAGTTTCTTCAAATCCATTTTAACATTTGTAATACACTTGCGAGCAGCTCTCTTAGAGATATTCTTCAAAAAAGTTTCCGTTACATCGTTTTTGATTGATGCTTTGTCCCTGATCAAACGCTAAGCAATTTGATTATACTGACACGTAAATCGAGCAAGCGCATCAGCATTTTCCTCCCCCTCCTGTTTATACTTCTTAGCAAAACGACGAATGTAATCCCTAAAGTACATCTTTTGATAAACATTATCTAACAAATACTCCTTAAGAAAAACAGATTTGAACTTTCGTTCCCAATCCCAACCATCTTGTTACCACTCCTTCATAGCCTTCACATCTTCCCGAAGAATTCTCTCAACTTACAATAAGATTTGAAAACAAAAGTCTTCCTCACTCATTCTATAATTGCATCGGAGTTATTCTATACCCTCGCATCATTCCGTAGCATTAGAACCTTGAAACTATAGTATACCTTCTTACCTAGGGAGCAGTAATGGAAAAGCATTTGCCTTATTCAATTGTTCCAAAATAACAGCAAGTTGCATTGCACTAATGTACCCTTCGTGTGGGGACACATTGGAGTCTTGCTTTTTCTTAACGGATTCGGGTTTGCAATGTTCTTTTGCCAATTGAAGAAAAGATTCTTTTTCTCCTTAAGTGTCGAGGGCGCTATTCATTTCTTGAGAGGTATGTACAGCTGTCGGGTTCGATGTATCAGAAGCAGAATCGAAGATTGACTCCCTCTCCCTTATTTGACCAGCTTCTCCATCGAATTTGAAAAGATCTATAATATCGAAAGTGTTTTCTTTTCTCTGTTTTTCAATGTTTTTGTTTTGATTGATGTAGATTGTAATTTTTGGGATGGGCGCAAGACTTTATATTGTTTGTTCTACAATATCGATGTTTTCTTGTCTTCTGTATAACTTTGCGAAAAGTTTGTAAGGATATGAGGAAGCCTATTACTGCTACATCAATCAAATTTTTAGTATTTTTTGATCTATTGTCATCGGGCTTTTACAAACAGGTACCCTCTTGATGCCCGAGTTTCCCAGGATAGCTTTTGATTAAAGAAATATCTTTATTCTTCAATTCCCTTTCATTATAGGGCATAAAAACTTTTACCTTTATACTTTCAGCGAATACTCATTAGATGGCAATTAGTTCATCTCCATTCTGACTACATATAATCAGAATCCTGAAGAGATTTTTTAGTTTTGTAGACTTTTGAGTTTTTATATCAAGTATTCTGATATCTCTCTATCCACATAATTTGTAGATTAGAGGATCGGAAATTCTTTTTTAATTTTCAAATGCTACCGGCAGTATGCAAGAAAAATTCCTGTTTGAGATAACTACGGTATGTTCTCTCGGGTCAACGGTGATTATAGATACCATAATGAAGTATTCACACCCCCACCTTTACATTGAAAGGCCACATATCAATTTTTAAGGTTTTTGGGAAACAATATCTCCCCTTCCTCATAACCACGAGTAGCAATACCATCCATCAACAAGTATTCCAGCATTTCCCCTATCTCATTTTATCAATTATATCCAATAACTATTTGCTTTCTAAAAACAATCCAAAAACTCAGGTTTGCATATAGCTATTTAACCTTTTGACATTTCTTCCCTGCATAGATTACCAATATAAAAGAATAGAAGATAATAGAAATCACACAAGAAAAGCTTTTGCATATACCATAAATGAATAGCTACACATAATAAATGAATAATGAATCGCTGTCCGCGGTAGCAAGAAAAAAGAACGGATTAAGGTAAATCACTCGAAATTCGGAGGTCAACTGAAGTGGTGGGAAAATTCATTGTCTTTTCTAGATCTACTAAAGGGAAACTATAAATACTAGAATTGGAT
>PHWZ01000798.1:0-10707 GCA_004379285.1 Botryotinia calthae
TATGTGTGTATGTGTGTATGTGTGTATGTGTGTATGTGTGTATGTGTGTATGTGTGTATGTGTGTATGTGTGTATGTGTGTATGTGTGTATGTGTATATATATGTATATGTGTATGTGTGTATATGTATATGTATGTATGTGTGTATGTGTGTATGTGTATATGTATGTATATATGTATGTATATATATGTGTGCAAGGTGAATAATAGATTTTATATCTAAACGAAAGGTGTAGGTACTATGAGTGAATTGATAGTAGTATAATGAATAGAGATGAGTAAGTAAGTAGACAGATGAACAATAGTAAAAGCAGATAAGCAAATGAAAATGAAAATGTAATCTAATGTAAATCGGGATATAGATATAGATATAGATGAAGATAAATAAGCTCGCTCGCTCGCTCGCTCGCTTACTTGCTTGCTTGTTAGATGATTGGGAGGGGGATTATTGTGGATTTATAGATGATTGTGGATGTGAATGGGGAAATGAGGGATGGGAGATGGGAGATGGGAGATGGGAGATGGGAGATGGGAATGGGAGATGGGAGATGGGAGATGAGAGATGGGAGATGGGAGATGGGAGATGAGTATCAAGATATACAAGTAAAGACTCATATTATACTATAACAATCGAAGAGCTATAGAGAAGTAAGGTCCTACTTATAAGAAGTAGAGTATACTAGTAGTCTATATCTAAGACACGAAGGTAATTATAGAATATATAGTTGGTGCTGTCATAATGAGGGATGAGTAAGTGAATAATTATTATAGTGATTTTTTTGATTTTTTTGATTTTTGGTTTTTGATTAGGAGGATTGGGATTTGAATGAGGATAGGGGTGAGGATAGGGATGGGGATTAGAATTAGAATGAGGATTAGAGGGATTAATAACTAGTAGTTAATTTTTGAATATATATTTGTATGAACAAGTGAATAATCCTAGTGATCTTCACTTAGTGAATGATTTTCTATCGTATAGCTCTTAGCGAATGCAAAAGAGACTAGCTCTTTCATATCATTATAGCTCTCTATTTAAGAGCTATAAAATCAAGTAGTTAGTTCTTTAGACTGAATACAACACTTGACAAATAGGACTTACAAACAAACCGTAGGTACTGCATCATCTGTATCCTTCTCACTTTGTTTGCACGAACAATTAGGATTAGGATTAGTTTTTGATTAGGGGGATTGATGATTAGTAGTTAGTTTTTGGATATATATTATATATTATATATCACTATTTGTTTAGGAGGATTGGAATTGAGATAGATTGAGATGAGGGGTAAGAAGAAAGAAAGAAGGAAGAAAGAAGAAAGAAAGAAGAAAGAGACTAGCTCTTTTACATTACTATAGTTTTCTATTGAAGAGCTATACAAATCAAATAATTAGTTCTTTGAACTGAATACAATATATAATACTAAGGACTTATAAATATTATAGATACTACGTCACCTGTAGTCTCCTTGATACGAATATACGAATCGATAGTTAAGTATTGATAACTAAGTATACTAGTGAGCTCGTGATGAAGTGAATACATAAACGATCGAATGAGTAGATGGTAAATACTTTGAGGATTTGACATGTTCTGAGTGAAAGTGTAAGGTTTGATAATGATAGGAGTGAGGAATAATTTGGAGAGGTAACGACAAGGGTGGAGGGGAGTGAACGAATGGACGAATGGATAAATAAAAGATTTCGGAAAGATTTCGAGATCTTGAAGATAGGAGTGTGGAATTGAAATGATAGATGAAATAATATGAAAAGGAAATCAGAGAGAAGAAGGGGATGTATGTGCTTGATTGTCAACTTTGATGTAAAAAATTCCACAAGTGGAGGACTTGCATCCTGATCAATATCAACATTCAATAACTAGAATACTGGAGTCATATTGAGAGTTACGAAAGAACTCTCACCCAAGCCCTGATTGAACATCCTCATCACCAAGAAACAAAAGATGAAGATAAAGATATTCATGGTATTCTACAACATCTCCTCTATTCTTCCTCTCACACATGTCCTACATCTTCCCAAACAATTGAGCATGCATTCCATGATCCCCAAAACGCCAATCTCAAATTATCCCCTTGATACTTTTCCCTTTCATATTAACCACACTATTTCTTTCCACCCGCTCTCCTAGCCTTTCCAGGTCGAGATTTAGCACCACCCTTAGCACCACCTCCCTTCATCTTCTTGACCGAGAATCCTGTCAAATCTCCACTACTCATCGCATCACCACTCTTCTTAAATCTCTTCTTACCACCATGTCCGAATTTTTCGTCTTTCTTTTGTCTCTTGTTTGGTCCCCCCTTACGATCATTTCGGCCACCAGTAGATTTGGTTTCTTCCTCGAGAGCAACATCAAAGAGATCTGCTTCATTTGTGTTCTCATTGTCGGCACCTTGACGTTCTGTCATTTGTTAGTATATGTTATCAAAAACTCTTGAAAATGAATTGCGACATACTTCTCTTCAAAGTCTTAATCTTATCCAAAGTTTGTTTCCTTTCTTTGTCTCTCTCTTGTAATTTGGCGACTTGAACTTGCTTTCCGAATTTCTTCAAATCTCTCTGTTTCCTTGCATCTGCAGATGCCTTCTTTCCAGCAGCTTCATCGACCAACTTTCTCTTGATCTTCTCCATATGTTCATCGGCCTTTACCATCTCCGCGAAATAATCGGTAGGTCTAGTAAATAAAACACCTTCTTCCTTTAAGAGCAATCGCGCAGATTTAACAGCCTCGAGTGATTGCGAATAGAATGCCAATTCGCGCTTCAAATCATCCGAAACATCTTCGATTTCCGTAGGTTTAGCAGATGTGATAGACTGATGCTCGGAGAATGGGAGATTGGCGACTGGAAGGGCGATTCGTTTGAGGGCTGCGGTAAGAGCAATTGTGTTGTTTATGGTGAGACGTTGATGAGGAATCATATCTTCTCTTTCTTCATCTTCAAGATCTTCAAGGTCGGACATGGGGATATCTTCATCATCTTCGTATTCGTCATCCTCTTCTTCATCATCATCTCCACCAAGGGAAGAATCACTATCACTTTCGTCGATTGCTGCGAAGTCAATCTAGATGATTATTAGTATTGGTAAACAATAGGTTTGAAAGCGTAAATACTTCAGTAGGACCATTTCCTTCCTCCTCTTCCTCATCATCTTCGCTGTCACCCTCTTCAGCATCCTCATCCTCCTCATCATCACTTGCTTCCTCAACATCCTCCCATTCCTGTTCAACCTTTCCCTTCTTCGAGCTCTTCTCTTCAACCTTCGCAGGCTTTCCCTTTCTCGCAAGTTTAGCCTGTTTCTTTTGATGTTGCTTTTGGAAATCAATTTTCTTATCGGCTGCAAGCGCCATCTTCAATTTACTTTTGGTAACCATTTTGACGGTGTTGTGCACTGTCAATTGAGGATCGAATGCTTTGGTTACTGAGCTTGTGAAATTCGAGATTTATTTTTTGATGCGGGAATCTTTTTTTCGAGCTCAGACAAATTATGATTGGCGCTAAGATCTCACCGCCCTGGGACATAATTGTGCAAATTATGAAAGATGTGCTCGAGAAAATATTCAATGCACTCAGTTCCACATATTAATTCGTTTCTGTGGAGTAGTAGGTAGGTATGTTGGACTCGTTGATATGAGTTTGTTACTGAAGCATGATGAAGCATGAGAAAGATGTACGTCTCCATGTCAGTATGAAGTACGGCCTTAAGCTTCTCGTTCATCAAAAATATCGAGTGCTGTCTTATCAGCGGACACATGTCCTAGCCAAAGGGTCTACTTCCCAGCCAAATATCATTCATGTCTTTCCTTCTCCCTCTCATATGTGGAAACTGTTATTCTTTGGTAATTCATTCGCCTCCAATCTAGAGGCTTGGTTCGAAGATCCGTTCAGATTTTAACAGCGAACCTGCATCCTTTCTGGTACTTGTCTAGCCGGCGTGCAAGAACAGTACACCATACAATCTCCATTATGTGAAAAGATCATAATTTTGGACGTAATCAGGGGGATGATGAATGTCCCTCAGAATGACGGCGAAAGTATTCTCTTCGTGTTAACGGGGACGTCTGTATATGTACAATCACATGACCCATCTGGACATAGATATCCTCAAGTACACGAATATTAGTAGATCGGAAGGCAACGAGATATCTATTACCGAACTTGGTGATGAATTTGATGGTATCTCTAGCTCAACAATGATCTGCGATATTAGATCCGTCAGACAGTAGCCAGTATTCCACTTCTTCTTTGAATGGGTGCTCTATAAATGACGAAAAGAGCCAACTAATCATGTGCTCAGTGACCGTCCATGGTGATTTTCATCTCCACTGCATGTTGTACGTATTCATTGGATTTTGTTTGCTTTGCAGGTCAATCTTCACTTGTCCTGATCATCGATAAGACCCTTACAGAATCCCGAATGTACCTTTATCCTTAAATTAACATTATCATTAAATATAGCATTTCAATCTCCACTAATTTTTGCATGCCGAAAGTATTTCATACCAACCCAAGCAACAACTACCCATACCCAAGCCATTACTGACGTCAAAATAATCAATGCAGGATAATATCCTACAATCGGTAATGTTGGATCATCCTCCAACTCAGGAGGTACGTAAGGAGTTTCTCCAACATCCCAGGCCCAACTCCATAAGCATAGACATGAACCCATGCCAGTAACAAACACAATCCATGTTACAATTAGTATAACCCAACCCCACCATTCAGTTTCCGAGTAATCCCATTCGGCATCTTGTAAAGGGAGTGGACTTGCGGCGAGTCCACCTATAGATAATGGAGATTTCTGTTTTTGAGATGGCCGACGACGGAGTATAGAGCCTGCGCCGGGTGGAAAGTACGAATCTGAACCAGATGATGGTGGCCCTCCACGAGCTGCAGCTGGTAGATTATGTGATGGAATACTGAGTAAGTCCTCTTCATCCGTAGTAGATGTATAGGTTAAAGTTGGACTTGTAGCTGTTGTTGGTGATGTGACGATATGGTCATTAGCACCCATGGGAAGAGTTTTGATAGGTGGGAGTAGAGTGTTATTATGCCTGTTGGCTAAACCTTCCATGGAAGGACGCGGAGTTTCGTCGGATATTCCCAATCCTAAACCATTCACAGGTCGAATATTCTCGGGTGAAGTGGGATTTGGCATTGTATTGTTAGAGTATTGACTGTGTTGCGTGGAATCTAGAGGAATAATTTTGGACTCTTTCCTATCTCTTTGAGCTCCTCGACCAAGAAGTGCAACCTTTCTCAATGACCCTTTTCTTCTCCTGGTCTTTTGCTGTTGGACTGCAACAGCCATGGCTCTACTGGTTGATCTCTTTGGTGACATTGGTTCATCCCGAGGCGGAGATTCTGGACTGCGGGGCCCTGATAAGAAGGAAAGTTTAGACATGATGTTTCCAGATAATGTTCTTCTGTGCCCCCCGAGTTTGGGTTCGGCTTGTATTTCTTCGGGCTCGTTGACTAATTCCCCAGCGTGGTCATGTGAAATGTTATTTGAATCAATTTCTCTCTCCATAATTTCGTGAATGAGTTTGGTAACAAATGCTACGAAAGTAGATTCATGCCGAGAAGATATAAGTTTGTGCTTCCAGGATTAGGTCTCCACGCAAATGCTGAAGAACGCAAGCTTCGTCCACAATTGTCTGATGGTCGAAGGACACGTGGTTTTGCAACTTCACATTCCAACTCGTGATCGACTCTTTTGAAGAAACAATTTCAACAAGTAGACGTAGTGGTCCAATTGGCTTTCTCGGATGTTTGCTGGGCGTCTAAGCGCTTGTGGAAATGGAACGTGTGCTATCGAGGTTGACAGCTTCAAACGTCGACAACAATCAAAATACCGCGTGTACGATGTCCAAGTAAATCTGACAATCTAGGGCTTCACAGACTGCTGTATCGAAGGATGCTCGTGACTGTATTCAATGAATACAGATTTGATGGTTGTGATGGAGAAAGCTTTGGCTATGGGGTCTGTTGGGTCTAGAGCTTTAATGGAGGTAAAATCCAGCTTACGTAACTCGACCGTCTTGCATAATGCCGGGCGGTCAAACATACCCTTGGTCTGAATATCCAAAAGAGGAAGCAGATAGATTACCAGATCCATTTATATATCACAACCACTTTCCATGACGAATTACGAAACGTTTCGAGCCAATTGCGCATAATAAATGGATGAATTGATGGCATCTCCAACCAATTGATGAACCGTGTTTTCATGAAATCCCAAATTTATCAAATATTAAACCATGGCTTCGAGCCTTCCTATTCCAGCACCCCCGAGGACACCCACTCCTCCAACTCCTATCCCACAAGAGCAAGGCAGATATACATGGGAACAACAAGATGGCACTTCACGAACCGTGCACTCAGAGATACTTTTGGATCCCAAAGCTCTCTCACCTACATTCTCAAACTCAGGTAGATTTGGCTCAATGGGAACCCAAATGTCTCCTCCTTCGGGTTTCTCAAGCCCCAACCTTCAACCAGACGGAATGATGAGTGTACCACCTGCCAGAGGAGCTGCGAATCCTTTTAACTTTCAGACTCAAACCATAAAGGATGCGCCAGTTGCCAAATCGGTATGCGAATGTTGAATATTTACATTAGATCTCTTAACTAACACGATGTACCAGAATATTGGCCAGCGCAGAGGTCATAGATATAAACACAGTAGTGTCTCAACTCAACATCAAATCTTTCTCGAACCACCTCCTCGAGCACCCCTCGCACTCCCCGCCTCTCTTCCCATACCCACCTTCAAAGAGGCATGGAAAAGCATGTCCAAAGAACAAACTACCCGAATAGCCTGGTGTCTCTGCCATGCTTTAATATCCGCCTTCGTTCTCTATAGCGCCCAAGGCTCTCTTGCGCTCACCGCACTATCCCATCTTATATTTTTTGATGCCGTATCTGCTACTATTTGCGTCGTGGTGGATGTATTCTGCAATTTCGAAGTATGGAAACGATCTTCCATCCGTCATCCATTCGGGCTCGAACGTGCAGAAGTATTAGCGGGGTTCGCCATGTCGGTCTTCCTGCTCTTCATGGGTTTCGATCTTATATCTCACAATCTTAAACACGTTTTGGAAGGATTAGGCGACCATTCCCCTCATCACCCTAATTCTCATCAACGAGTTAGTCCCGGCTCGGTTGATACCGCCGCTTTACTTTCAATAGTAGCGACTCTCGTCTCAGCAATTGGGCTCAAGAACCACGCACGAATAGGAAAAGCAATGCGTTTCGCCTATATATCATTTCTCCCCTCCGTTCTCTCAAATCCTTCGCATTTCCTAACTCTGAGTTGCAGCACCATCATGCTTCTCCTTCCTCTCTTAACCATTTCTCTTTATATATGGCTCGACCGTCTTCTATGTACCGTCATCGCAGTCTCCATGTTCCTTCTCGGCATCCGTCTAGCTACCGCTCAGGGACTCATGCTCTTGATGTCCTACTCCGGTGCTGGAGTATCAGAAGTTATGAAGGAAATTGAATCCGAACCAACAGTTTCCACAGTTGAAGAAGCGAGATTTTGGCAAGTACATTATGGATTGTGTATGGCAAATCTCAAGTTAAGAGTCAGAGGCGATGAAGGAAATGTATTGAAATTAAGAGAGAAAATCAAGACATTGATTAGGAATAGACTAGGGGGTGGATATGGAAAAGGTGGAGGGATGAAGTGGGAAGTGACAACACAATTGGTTGTTGATGGTAAATGAGTGTGTTAGGATGCCTTTTTATGTTTTATTTTTGTTGTACGAGTCACAATGATTATGGTAGTCGGTCGGACAGGACAGTTCGCGGCCATTGATAGAGATCTAGTTCTGATTCACCTCTCGGTGTAGCAAGGCGCATCTTCGGGTTTTCAGAAAAAGCGAGCATTAATTTCTAGCGCATATAGCATTGATCACATTATATATGCCAACATTTGCACATTCATCACGACATCTTGCCCCAAAAATCTATTGTCTCGAGCATGCTCGTGTCTTCACATTCGAATCTAGAACATGTACATGTGAGACACAATGGATGCAAGGTAAGATTGAGAATATAACAAAAAAAAGTCGTTGCATTCATCAAGTCATGTAGAGCGGATAAAGGAATAGGTATCTCCTCGACAACCACTGCCAAACAACCATCAACCCAAACAAGGATATACAACATTTTCGTACTATTACTTTTCAATCGATCCCTAACGCCGTAATAATTCGTTGCTTGCTTTCGCTTGCTCGCTTGCTCGCCTGCTAAGAATTCTTCATCAATCCAACCTCCCTTTCACATTCCATTTTCGCCAAAACGTTCTATCAACTAAAACAGACTCCATCCACCCCTTCCATTTTCTTTCCCACCAGGGCCCCTCACACCCTCCTTTCCAGGTCCTCCTCTCCAATTCTTGGGCCCCCTCTGAGGTCTTCTCGCTTCCCCGTTATCCAACTCGCGTAAATCCCTCAAGCCTTCCATTTTCCCCAAGACCAACTCCAATAACTCTTTCCTCCTAATAACTTCTAGATGCCTCTCGACCTTCTTATCCTCCCTCGCAAATTTCTCAACTTCTTCTTTTGTTAAACCTCTGCCTAATCTTTGATCCAATTCTCTGGGGAATTGGTAGAAGAATTCGGAGAGAAGTTCGACGTTTAAGAAGAGAACGGCAGTAGAAGTAAGTTTGGTGGAGACGACGTCGAGGAAGACTTCGGGACAATAGTACTTGTTTTTGAGGGAGGCGCATTGGGTGGATTTTAGGGCTTTGAGTCTAAGAGCAAGGAGGGTGGAGCGATCGCGGAGGAAGACCGCTTCACGACCTGATTGGAATGTTAGCAATTTGTATGAAAGATGGAAAAAAAAATATGAAATACCTTTTTGTAATAAAGCAGAGCTGAATCCACCAGCACCGCTAGCGTCGCCATCAACAATAATTTCACCCTTTCTAGCTTTATCCACAAAACTCATTACATCTCTCAACTTCTTTCTTCCACCAACATGTTGCTCTAAATTCTTAGATGCATCTTCACAAGCTTTGAGCTCATTCTTCAACACAGACGTAACATTTTCTCTACCCCGTGACCATTCACTATCTTCAACGTCGATTTCAAACTTATATGGCTTTATACAGTTCTCAACTTGATCACTTGTGCTATAGAACCTCTCGTTCAAAATGCCAGCTGCAGCATCGGTGATAGCTTGGCGAGCAAATGGGTGAGCTGCAAACGTCGATTGAGATATTAAACGATCAACATGGCTTTGGATTGCATTGGCTACAACTTGAGTTGCAAGACGGCCAATACCAAGTTTTGTGAGGGCAGAGGTAGAGGCATCAAGTTTACGATGCCAGAAAAGGGAGTCAGGGTCAGCTGTTGGGAGATCGGCTAGTGTATTAGGTTCTGGTGAAGAAGGAGAAAGATCCGAAATAGGTCTGTTCCAGTAGCGTGCTGCTAGAAGATCTAACACTCGCTGATCAAGCTCTTCCTTTAGCATCTCACGAACTTGTGGTCGTCCAAACGTTTCAACAAATTCCTTGAATGAATGCTTGAAAGCGTCGAGACTCTCGGCAAGGTAAGATTCTGCAGATAGAGGACGGTCGTTATATTGGACCTTGAACTCATAAGTCGCTTCTTCAAGCTCTTGGTGGATGGCATCGCTAGTAGTCTGAAGACTCGCCGCCATGGTTTGTTCGAGTACATGCATAAGCTTCTTACGGAGAGTGGTAGTGCCAACATTTAGTCCGGCATCAGGTCCATACTCCATAGGATGAGATGAGAAGAATGCGTGCTCATTCTTGATGATGGCTTCTGAGATGCTTCCATTTCCTGCTTTGAACAATGATCTAGTTTGTGATTGCTGTGGTGCTCGTGACACAACACCAACATAACCAAGTCTTAAGGGGTATTTTCGATCATTGAGGATGGAGACTCCTCTAGCAGGATCTACCAGGTCCATCTTTGTGATGACGCCAATGGTACGTTCACCTCTTGGATCAACTCTTCGGCTTGCTCGCAAAGCAGTTGAGTTGGCTAAATCCACGTCTGCAGCAGATATAGCAAGAATGACATTGGGAGGCTGAATGTACTTGTCGCACAAATCGGCTATTTTCTGCTTCAATTGCAATGGTTGATCTTCACCAACAACCTGGATATATCCAGGAAGATCGATGAGGGATAAATAAGGAACATGGGGTGACGAGATGGTCAACTGAATTGGGTCATCGGAAACACATTCTGTGTCAGGAACGGCCAAATTCAATTCCGTCAATGTCCTCTGAATATGTGAGAAGTCGGTAATCTTTCCTAGACCAAGAGCAGGAAATTCTCCATATTCCGCTTGTGAATCAGGGGTGTTGACGAGGGTCAACTCTATGGGTCGTCGTGTAACCATATTTGAGCCCTTGGGTAGGAATTCATGTCCTACGATTGCCTCTAGCACAGAGCTTTTTCCCGATGATTGTGAACCAATCACCACGATTGATGGTAAAGTAAGAGCATTTGACTGTCCCACAGTCTGCAATATAGTTCTGATCTCAATCATTTTTTTGGTCAAAACCATCATTTGATCATCTCGGGCAGCGACTGCTGGAGATCTGTCGTCTTCTGAATATTGGTCATATCCGTAGGCGGCAGCACTTACTCCTGCAGCCGCAGCTCCCATTCTACTTTGTTTGGGTGGTTCCCCGCCAGGGCCCCCTCCCCCTC
>PHWZ01000799.1:0-10699 GCA_004379285.1 Botryotinia calthae
TATCATTCTATTGAATTCCTACTTGAAGTTTAGTCTAAACCACCTCGAGAGATCTCTAACCACTTCCACGTGACCCTAGAGGCAGCTCCCGTAACAAAAGGCTTTTTGTTAACTATAGTTCGTTTTATTTATTCAATATCCCTTAAAAACCTCCACAAGCGATTCAATATAGAGGTTGGGTTTTTTCTGAGTAATCATTGATTGGAGATATTGATGTATAGTGGGGTGAAGTGTTAGATACATTTTTCGAAGGTGTTAAGGATTCGGTTTCGATGAATCTTTGAAATGTATTTAATTGTTGTTTAGGATAGAATGTAGTATTAGAATTGTTATTGTTGTTATAATTATTTTGAGAATTGTATTTTTGAAGATTATTTTGATTGTAAGATTTATTTCGATTATTAAAATGTTGGTTGCTTCAATTAATAGGAGTGCTTCAATACAAATCACAACTGTCAAAATCTTTTCGAAAACTTGCGAATCTAAAATCTCCTCTAACTATTTGTTGTTTATCTACTTGTTTCTTGGTATCACAGTTTTATATTGAGTGATTAGGTTTCTTATAATAATGGTAGAGATCAAATCGATATTCCTTTTCTCATTATTAATCTCGTATTTTGAAAGCATTAAGGTCTATAGGACCAAATGATACTAATACGATAACTAATATACTAATCGAGAATATATAGAATTATATAAAACTCAAATTTATTTTTGATTTTAAAAGATATTTATTTTCCCATAAATTCTAACTCCAAATTTCAAATTTCTACTTCCAGTTATTGATATTAGTAAAGGAACAAGGATTAGAATCTTATATAAATAATCATTAGAGATTATAAAAGACTTTTGTTTTTATTACTACAATTATTTCATATAGTTGCTTGTAACACGCTGTACCAAAATATTCTAATTGAATGTAGAAAACCAAAAAAGATATTTTATCGATTATCTTGAGTTTATCAAATCGGATTAAGGTTTCGCATACTACATCAACTGAGATATAAAACCCATCAAGTTTGTTGAGAAAGGAATTATTGATAGTATAAATCAAGATTCTATTAATAATATCATTTATATCAATCAATCTCTCTTGTCATGTACAACCATCAATAAAAGAAACTAAATATAAAAACTTTTTTCTTTCTATATCGAAAACAGTTGAATCGATTGTTTAGCAGATTTATAAGTCTTATTTCCAGACAATATATTCCTTTTATCAGAATATCAATCCTATCTTCTCCTTTAGAAGGGGCTCAGGGTTCTTCGAAGTTTGTTGTCGGCCAGCCCCATCTTAGACCGGGCCGTTTGGTGGGTTCTGTGCAAGCTGAGATTGAAGCAATTGAGTCAGTTGGAGCTGAATGTTTAATTGGTTTTCTACAGCAGTCTTGAAGAGATGTTCTGTGGCCAAACCTTGTTTGAATGTTTGTTGAGTAGTAAAGACTGAATCGAGTATACGATTAATGATATTGCACAAATAATTAAAATAATTTTGCTGATTTTGTGCTAATATTAATAAAAAAAGAGGGCTGTGGAGTTTATGATTCTGAAGGTTAGATAGCTCTCCTGCAATCCACTACTATTAATTAAAAGCGTTGTTGATTTCGGTTTTAAGTGTTTTAGGCGAAATGGATGATAATGAGCCAATGCTTGAAGCATTCGGTGTATCAGTCATAGTGGGAGAAACAGGCAAGACAGAGATGTAGGCGAAAACGAAGGCGAAGACGAGGACAAAGACGAGAACGAAAACGAAAAGGTATGAGAAATGCAAAAGGTTGTAAAGACTATAAAAAGATCTACCTTGATAGATAAAAACAGAAACAAAGAATTTCTTTTTAGAATTGGATTGCTTTTGCTGCAATGAGATTCTTTTATAGAATAGAATATACTATTACAATATAGAAGATAAATATTATAATACATATAATGGATATTAGGCAAGATATATAATATTCTATAAAGGAGGAAGAAGACATCGAAAGAATGCCGACTATATAGGATGTAGGTGCCTTAGACACCTATATGACTAAGCATATTGAACCCGTGACACTAATAAAAGCTTTTTTACAATTAACTTTAATAAAATCTTAAATCACTTATCATCAATCAAACTCCCCTATATCTATATTCGATATTGTATTAACTTTAATTAAAGGTATAGAGAGATTAGTATATGAAAATATACTTTTAAGTGTAAAGAATCGAATACTTCAGGAAGCAAATAAGGCATTAAGCAAATATCGATATACATCAAAAACTCAATTGTATAAAGGAGGAATACTTACTAAACAAGAGACTGCAGATATATTATCTTAGCAAAAGGTTGATATTCAGATTCAATACAACGAATATCAAAATAGAGGAAATTCTAATAGGGAAGCATCTTCTAATAGATGCTGTAGTAAGTATGGAAAACCGGATTATAATTCAAGAACCTGCCAAAACAGTGTAATAGATCCTAGATTATTAGATTCTTAATAGTTTTAATTAATTGATTTAATGATTATTGAATAATATAGATTTGAAAGTGTGAATTGAGGGAAAAGTGGCCCACTCGATGATATGGCCCACTCGATGATAAACCACGTTATAGTATATTAAGCCTAATATCTGGAATCTAGTATCTAGTATCTAGTATTTAGAATCTGAAATCTAGAATCTGAAATCTGGTATTTAGTATCTGGTGTTTAGTGTGACACTTTGCTATAAAAGAACCGCGAGAGTAGAGTACAAAATGTCTTTAGAATCTGCAACTAGGAAACTACAATCCGATCGTTCGAAGAGCGCTCTTATATATTGGCTATATACATATGATCGCATACATGCGCTCTTCGAACGCATGTACGATCACATCGCGATTGAGGGCGTTTCGTGACATTTAGCATCTGATATTTAACATTTAGTATCTGAGATGTCGTAATAATTAATCGATATACTATCGATTTCATATATTCTTTCTGAAGACTTGTTGGTTGGTATTATATCTGTGAGGGAGGGGAGTGGAGGGGAGGAGAGGAGGAAAGAATGAAGAGGGGAAAGAAGGAGAGAGTAAGATGAATAGATAGATATTTAGATAAAGATATATATATATATAAGAAGCGAAATAGAAAGACGAGATAGGGATAAAGAAGAAGAGAAAGAGGAGAGAGAGAAGAGAGGGGAGGGGGGAGAGGAAAAAGAATGAAATAGGATAGGATAGGATATAGAATGTAGAGATAGGAAAGTAGATAGATGAATAGATGAATAGATGAATAGATGAATAAATAGAAATAGGATTGGAAAGAAAAAAGAGGAAAGTAGAGGAATAGAATAGGATAGGAATAGGATAGAAAAGAAAAGAGAAGAGAAGAGAAGGAAAGGGGAGAGCAAAACGAAAATGAAAGAGAATGAAAAACGTAATATAACGAAATTATACGATAGAGTGAAACAAGAGAGAAGAGTAATGAGAGCTATTATAATAAAATAAATATATTTAGCAACTTACTAATGTTATATCTAATATTGTATTATCAGAGACTAACTTATAATATAATAATCGAATACGTGATTTTGAGAAATCATATTGCTATAGAGAATGATTTGAGAATGATTTGAGTTATTAAATTCCTAATCTGGGATTAAGATTTATTTCCGATACATTTGTTTTCAAAATATAATTCATGATCCATTCACCATCCAAAACACCATCCCAAAGCCGCGATCCCCCAAAACATCATTGTCGTACACTCGTGCATGGATATCATGACGGCGCAAGATCATAATACATATTCTGTTGTCTCCACGTCGAAGAAAGTTCCTACATCATTTGAGAGCATCATGTCCATTCCTTGCTAAACTAGACGCATGTTCCTCCATCAGATTACTTCAATATCTAGAAGATCCCAAACCTAATTTCTGTTTCTTGATTCGTGGAATGATTCCAATTAAGGCCAATACCGCACAAACAATAACTGCCCAACTCTTGATATGCAATGCGTTAACATTAAAAGGTGTCCAGGTCGCTGCGGCAATTGTGGCGAGCATCAGGAGAAGAACGAGGTATCCACTCAATCGATGATATTTATAGATGGATTTTGCGGTTGAAATATCACCATATAGAGAGGGAGTAAAGTATTGAGTGAAGCCGACTAGAGACTGAATTAGGAGGAGTATATAAGTTATCAGACCAACTAAAATCATTAGTATTATTTCAAATATCAAGAACCGATTAGAAATACATACGAATAGCATGAGCTGATTCAAAATGCGTTCCATTGTGTGCGAATTTATTGACTTCGATAACGACAAGACCGGCGATGAGGAGACTACTAGATAATGCATTGATTCCCGCATGTGCAATTGTACCTTGGCGTTTCTGTGTAGCCGTATGTGTAGGTTGTAGAATGAGGATTCCTTGGGCAAGAATCAAGAGGGCGGCAGAATTCAGGAGAGGATGTGCTGAGAAGAGCATCAATGGGGAGAGAAATATGCTAGCCCAGATATGAGCTACGAGGAGGATAAGTCCGACTTGAGTGATAATTGCTGTACCTGTTTGAGAATTCGTGTTAGTTATCGCTATGTGTTGAATTGGATGTTGTGAAGAGTTAAAATACCAAGTACAAGATTCCAAAGCAGTGGACGACCGTCTTGTTGTGATGCATCGCCGGCTCTTCCGATTAAAGGCTCATCTTCTCCATAACCAGCTTCATAAGGATCTTGAAGTTCTCCTGAAGCTACTCGTGGATTTTGTGGGATTCAAGTTGCGGATGCCATATTATTGATATCTTGGATTAGAATGGTTGTTCGCAAATGCTTGCTGTATGTATTTTCGACTGAGATAGAGATAGAGAGAGAATGAAAACAAAAGAACGATAATCTTGTAAGATGTTTGTCCTACCTATATGAATACCTGGTACACATCAGATCCAAGGCAGTGTCAAATAATAAACATTACATGGATTCAGATCGTCAATTGTGTGTAGTACGATTAAAAGTAGTATAATGGCGTCAATGATTTGGATTGCGGGAAGGGAGAACCAATCATTGAGCTTGGTTCTGTAAGCACTTTCTATGTTAAGATATGGAGACGTTCATTACGAAGTCCGGTCGCATATTGCGCAATGATTAGTGCTCTGGTGTGTAGCTGTTATTGATATACGAGGACTATGTAGGAAAGAGTCAAAAGTAAAGGGTCAAAAGGAAAGAGTCAAAGGAAAGAGTCAAAAGCAAAGAGAAAGAGTAAAGAAGGGGAAATACCAGAATACTAACTATAGTTATATAGTTATACATACATGTATGTATTATATCTTCAATCTATCAATCTACCTAGTAGGTATGAAGTGAAGCGAGGTGAAATAAGACAAAACGAGCTGAAGAAGGACAACATGATATAAACTAGTAGGTACACCAGGTAGTAGAATCCTGGAGGTGAACATGTCAATCTAGAATGGAGCATCAGTATCGATATCAACCCTCAATACAATCATGACTCAAACTCTCATCGTCCCAAGCTCCCAAGCTGACAGTTCGACGGGAAATGTACGGTTGTACATCCTCATATTTGGTGAACATCATCAAACAAACTCTCACACATATTTGGAAAAGTAAGATCTTACAACACTGTCGATATAGTTATACGTATTCGTACATTGGATTGTACGAGTGTTCTCTTCTCTTCTCTTCTCTTCACATTCGAGAATATCAAGGCACGTGTAGCTTATTAAGGTTAAAGATGGGTAAATGCTCTTGCTTGATAGCGGGGCACGGGGCTTATCGGAGCACTTATCGGAGGACACCGACATAGGAAAATAGTATTATTACTCGATGGAAATTGTAAATTCCAATATCATTCAAAACTCTCCTTGCTTTACTTTTTCTTCTTCTTCTTGTTGTTCTTCTTCTCCTTCTTCTCTGTCCTCTTCTCCAAACTCCTCCTCTGATATTCCTCGTCGTAAAATCTTTTCTTCAATACCCAATTCAATATGACTTTCGAAACCGAATACAAGACGGAAGATGTTGCTGCAACTTTGGTGGCATCGGACGAGATTGATACTACTTTCCGCTCATCATGCATTGGTAAGTGGTACTTTATCTTGTGTCGCGTGGCTTGAAATATGAACGGCTCGAGGTTTCACAGGCCATAAGTGACTCGAGGATAGAAGCATAGAACATAAGAGGAAACTCTTGATTCTTTCAGTGAATAACATCTACAACTCTATAACGAACACCTCGGGAGAGAACCTCTGCTGTCGGACGATATTCTCACCATGTGCTCAAAGTTTGACCAAAACTCATATAACATATCCTATATCAAACGTTTGACTAACAATTCATTCTAGATCTGATATCTGGAACTCTTGGTGGAAAAGTACTTTCATTCTCAGATGAATGGTTTGCGGAAGCAAATAATCTTCTTACCCCCACCCCACCCATCAGACAGCCAGGAAAGATGGTATTTACCGGTGCCTGGTATGATGGATGGGAAACACGTCGACATAATACTGAACCCTTTGATTATGTCGTAATTCGTCTCGGGGTTGCTTCCGGAACAGTTGAAGGAATCGAAGTTGACACAGCTTTCTTCTCTGGAAATAATGCACCTGCTATTTCCGTTGAGGGTGTATTCAGTGATAATGACGAAGAAGTAATTGGATGGAAAGGTGGTCGAGGAAAATGGGAGACGATTCTTGGTCTACAAGAGTGTGGTCCTTCTCAAAGATTCGGATGGAAACTTGCCGTTCCAACCACAAAAGCGTACACTCATGTGAGGCTGAATATGTACCCAGATGGTGGAATTGCTCGATTTAGACTCTTTGGTCATGCTATACCTGTTTTCCCAGAAGATAAGAATGCCATCTTCGATTTGGCTGCCGCTCAAAATGGAGGAGTCGCTGTTTCTTGTAGTGATCAGCACTTTGGAGTTATTGCCAACCTTATACTACCTGGTCGTGGAAAGGATATGGGAGATGGTTGGGAAACCAAGAGGTCTAGAGGAAAAGATCATGTGGATTGGGCTATCATTCGGTTAGGAGCACCAGGCACCATTGAGAACTTGATTGTCGATACAGCATTCTTCAGGGGCAACTTTCCTCAAAAAGCAAAGGTTGAGGCTATAAACTGGAATGGTGAAGGGGAGCCAAACAACTCAGCTGAAGGATGGACTGCGGTTGTTGAGCCCAGTAAGACCAGTGCTGACAAGGAGCATGAATTTGAATCCTTGGTGAAGGATAAAACCTTTACACATGTCAAATTAGTCATGATCCCTGATGGAGGAGTGAAGAGAATTAGGGTTCTAGGAAAGAGAAGTGTTTAGATGAATGAGATAGAGGCATAATAGAAACCTTGAATTTACAATTTACAATTTACAATTTACAATTTACAATTTACAATTTACAATTTACAATTTACAATTTGCACAACTATTACATTTATTAAGAAAACAAAATAAGGCTGAATATTGCCCAGCCGAGCCAGCCCAGCCCAGCCCATCCTACATCACTCATGGTGAAACCTTGTAAACGCTTGGACCAGCTTCCAAGATGACTTCTATTATGCGACCCTTCAATCAAACAAACATGCCCCGGCTCCGACATCATACTAAATGCAAGAAAGTCCAAGTTGCAACTTCCCACAGCAGCTTCCCTGTGGAACCAATAACAGTCCAAAATTTGTTACACCTCCTTGAATGATAAGATCTGCAGGAAAGAAATTCAATTCTCATAAGGTCACAACAGATGTGAACTGGCTACATGCAGTCTTTCTGCTGTTGTGATGGACATCGAGGACCATAATGGAGATATAGGTGGATTTGGGGAGGAGAGGGTAAAACCAAGACCACTACCTGACGATTTGCCCAAGTCACTTGACGATCGAAAAAATGTATCGGCGGAGTATGCACCTGAGACGGAAATGTATGATGCATGGCAAGGTAAGACAATTCAATGTAAGAGGGACAAATCAACCAACTGACATCCTTAGGACAATCGCAATTCTTAACAAATCCCGTTCTTGCTAAACCGCTTGAATTCAAGAATCTCTCCCTCGGAACGGACGAATTCGAAGATGATATTACAAAACAAAAGATAGGGGATAGTGATAACAGACTCATGGAAATGTTGGCCGCTCAAGCAGCACATCGCGACGGCTCAGCTAGTGAGGATGAAGATGCTGTCGCGACCGATGAGAAGCTTTCACTCGAGGAGAAGAAGGATATATTACAAAAGGCTTTGAATATGGCAGCTAGCAATGGGGATGTTGATCGCATAGAGAGGATTCTTCAAGGTAAAGCAAAAGACCTGATTGATTTGGATGCGCCGGATGAAGAAGGTACAGCGCCAATAATATACGCAAGTTGCTTTGTGAGTTCTGGCCAGATTTGTCGTATCATTTGAAGCAACTAACGATTGCCCAGGGTCATGAAGCCGTTGTAACAGCACTATTAGATGCTGGCGCCGATGTTGACAAACAAGATCGAAATCAATGGAGTGCTTTGATGTGGGCAATGACAAATCGACATAAGGGTATAGCGAAGGCACTTCTAGATAGGGGAGCATCTAGAGATGTTAAATCATCAACGGGGAAAACAGCATTCGACTTTATCGCCCCAGATAGTGAAATTGCCGATTATCTTCAAGATGGTGGTTACCATATTGGCAATGCTGGAGTAACGGACGACTTTTATAATCCCGGATTCTCCCAAGATCGATTCGAAGAGGAAATGGCAGAAAATGAGATGAGGCGGCGAATGATGATGGAGAGTGCCAGGGATTTAGAGGTTGATTTGGGTAATATGGGCATTGATGATCAACCTGAGTCGCCAGAGGAGTTAGAAGAAGAAGGCCACGATTTCGATTGGAGCCGATGTTTACATGATCAAATGTTTGTGTTCCAGGAAAGTGAACTTGGTCGAATCCTGGATATTATCATCACCAACATGTCTCCTCAACGGTCACCGTCTCAAAAACCTGTGCCGGCGAATATAATTTTCCTCAGCGCCAGATATGCTCATTATCATGCAAGTCATGATCTTCTTGCCAAGCTCCTCATTAGCGCAATGGATAAGATCAATGATGTGGTTGAAACACATCAATGGGACATGACGATATTGGCTTTCTGGATTTCGAATGCTACATTATTATTACATTATCTGAAGAAAGATGCTGGGTTATCTGAGTCAACATCCGAATTTCAACTTCAGCTGGCGGAATTAATCAATGAAATATTTATCTTGATCATTCGAGATGCTGAAAGGAGAATGGATAAAGTCCTTGATTCTGCCATGCTGGAACATGAAACCATCCCAGGATTTGAAGACGTCACATTTCAAAATGAATGGAAGCTCTTCAAGAGAAAAACGACTGTCAAAGAATTGCCGATTGAAAAACGATTTCGACCACCTTCTCCAAAAGCGAGGGCTAAACCATCACCTCGCAATGTCACATCTCTATTATCGTCGACTCTTTTCGTATTGGATCTCTATGATATACATTCTGTCATTACTTCTCAAATATTGGCGCAGCTACTTTACTGGCTTGGAGCCGAACTTTTCAATCGCATCATGTCTAATCGAAAATACCTAGCACGGACCAAAGCAATGCAAATACGTATGAATGTATCTAGTCTGGAAGAATGGGCGCGAACGAACAATCGACAACCTGAGCATTATGAACATGGTTCTATGACTTCTAGTGGAGAAATGACTGTTGAGGCAACGCGGCGACATCTTGCACCTTTGGTTCAATTACTTCAATGGCTACAATGTTTCTCATCCTTGGGACAAGATGATTTGGAAGCATTAGTTGGAAAATTACAACAACTCACGCGACTTACACCCCAACAATTAATACATTCGGTAAAACATTATCGAGCAGAAGTTGGAGAAGAGGGTTTACCAAAAAGTGCCATGAACTATTTAGTCAATCTACAAGAAGAGCATAGATTAAGAAAAGAACGTCAAAAACGCACTTCTCAAGGTCTACGCATGAGTGCGCCATCTACACCAGCCAGAAAGGGGAGTAACAAACCCTTACCCGATACCCCTGATTCAAACGGACGTGGTGGAAAGCCTCAATCTTTAGACGATGAATCTTTTGAGGAAGATGACGATGCGCCCGAAAATCTTCTTTTAGATCCAGCTCTTATGCTTCCATTCTCATTACCTTCGAGCACGGATATGTTGATTAGTTATGGAGCGGGATTTGGAGGGGTGAATAGAGAGAGAGAAAGAAAATATATACCGACTGTTCCGCCAGAGTTTTTGGCAAAGTTGGATTTGAGTGGGGGGAGAGCACATTCAACGTATCATGAGAGAGATTGGGAGAATGAGGAGCTTTGATGAGTATAAGTGGTTGAGGAGATGAGTGAAAAATCGGGAGATACAAGATAGCATTTATTGGTAGGCAAGCAGCATGGCGTGGCGTTTTTGTTGGCGTTTGTCATGATAGATGATGCTGGTGCCGGCATACAATACTGAACAGTGTCAAATAATTTGACATGGATTTAAGTCAAATGGTGAAATCTGTTTTTCTGTACGCTTCTTTGAGAAGAGAAGAGGTAGAGGAAGAGGAAGAATGGAGAGCGGAATGCAATGCGGTAGGATTGAATGGGTAGCATATTCTTATATGGTATGATATGAATGGATGCTTTTTTTTGCGTTGTACGCAATAGAGATTTGTATTTATATTAAACCAATTATGAGAGGAGAGGAGGGGAGGGGAGGGGA